>JAJOOB010025229.1:0-40545 GCA_029582485.1 Solanum tarapatanum | reverse complement strand
ATTTTGATACGGTTGCTCTAAAATTTGGGTTAGACCCATTTCCCACTCAATTTGACCCCCTAAACAAGAATATGAAGTCTAATTTCCGAAATCATGCATGGATTTTGAGATATGTGGAAATTACAATTATAGGTGTTTTCGAAGCACATTTTCGGGCATTTTTGGGGTCGTTTCAGTTTCTTAGCGAATGATGAGAATAATGTTGGTCCAATTGAGGTCGGAATCTCTACTATGGTTTTATCGATTAAGTGTCTATCAAAGAAAGTCATGATACGACTACTATAATGGTAATGATTCTTACTTTGTTAGATTGATGAAGTGTGTTAGTTCTGCTTTCGACACGATCTACAAAGGAATGCATATCGCTTATGACGAAAGATCAACTAAATTTGATAGTGTATTGTTGTTACTGAATGGACAGAAATGTGTGGGCTATTTGGGGTTAATCATTATAGTGGTGGATCGTTGATATAGTATTAATGCGTTAAGTTTAGAAGTGTATCACGAGGGTTCTAAATGAGGACCGATGATTTCATCTTAAGGTCCAAAGGAATGTATAGATACCAGAATGACAAGCTTATGGGTAAGGGAATTCCCAAAAAGTATACTTGTGTGAAGGTAATTGAAAATTTTAGTAAAAAAATGCATATAATAGTGTGTTCGTCCTTTGGATTTGATTGGTATAACTGGATTTAAGGTGTCATAATGATGTAAAAGTTGACTTCGTGGTGATGAAAAGAGCTAACTGAGCATGATTGTAATAAGAGTTCGTGATGGATTGTGATTGAGATGCAACTATATTTGGGATAGTAAGATGTTCATTGGAACTCTGGCCTAACATTGGGAGAGTTTCCATCTTACCATATCCACTCAGTGCTTAGCCTTCATTCCCATAGAGTAGCTCATTCACATTAACATCATTGTACTTGAGGGGGCAACCAACACTAGGTCTACCGACCCAAAGTAGATTACCCAAGAAAGGGCCACTATCATTAGGTCTACTGATTCAACGTATTTTAAGGGTAACTCATTGACTTCCGAAGAAGGGTGCCATAAATATTGGGTCTACCGATACAAGGTAATCATTTCACACATGAAAGGGCTACCAATATTAGGTCTACCGATTCAAGGTTCATCACATTAGTTCCTAGACTCATCATGAAGGGCTATCAACACTAGGTCTACCAGTTCATGCCATATCCTACAATACATCATCATTCATTTATGAAAGGAATTCCATTGGCTTATCGATTTATATACATAAGGTCACGACACATTCATTACAAAAGAGAGGATGCCTAAGCCTACCAACTCAAGATTCAAGAATACTTGCATTCATTTAACAATCGTCATCATTCATGAGTGTTCAGTGAGAATATGCTTTCAATCAATAACACAATTACATTCTAAACATAATCATTATACATTCACTGGAATCACACACATATACATTACATCATGATCATACATAGATCCTTCATATATAGGGGTACAAGGAAGATATCCATTAATTCAATACGACAATATACATAGTAGGTAAAGGCCTCCACCTTTCAAGTGGATCAATAGATCAAGCACAATTCTACTTCGATATGTAATTTCTTCATAACTTGCCCTTCAAGGGTCATGGTTCCCATTCACCCACACACCTTAGATCAATACAATTTGGCAAGAGTAACAACATAATTTCAACATTCTATATCCATATTCACATAAACAATTCACATACTTCATAATGAATTAAATCTCAATCTCAAATCACAACTTAGAAATTCGGGGGAAAACATGAGTTCTAGGAAGAAATCATCTTAATTATCTTTAAATTCACAATGCATTCATAAATCAATGCAATAAGTCCTTTGGATATCATTTAGAATCGAACCCATGCATAAATTAAAATCTAGGGTTTTGGGGAAAACTTTGAAGATTTGAAATCAATTTTGAAGATGACTCCTTGAAAGATAATAAGTCGAGGATGAAGACCACCATACCTTTAATAGATAAATCCCACGAAAATCCCTTGAAAAACTTGAAATCTTGAAGTGTTCACCTCCAACGACGATTTCTAGAGAGTGTTTTGGAGGGCAGGGGAAGTTTTGATTTTGTGTTTTTGAAATAATGAGGTCTTAATGTGTTGTAATACTTTAAAAACCTTTAAAATACCATAAAGAACTAATTAGAACCGTCCCCCAACCAAAAAAGACTTACCAATTCACCCTACACTAGGTCGAGATATTTGACAGCAACACAGGTGCAAACCACGCCCTAGACTCATGGACCATGAGTCCACTCACGGACGGTCCTATTGGTCCATGGTATGGAGCTGCAGTTTGGCAATAGGGGTACTTGATCTACGGAGACCATCCACGGGGCATGGATAGAGCTACGGGGAATGGTCCCCTTCAGTAGGTCACCAAACTTTTGGTGACTTTCTTGGTTCTTTGGGGTCTTAGGGGTTAGACTAAGGGTCCTCCTCAAGGACCCCTAGGGTTGTTCTTGAGGAGTCGTACCTTGACGTTTGACCCCTAAACCCCTCAACCAAAGCTCGAATAAACATCAAACACCCTCAAACCTCACAACCGAATAAACATCAAACACCCTCAAACCTCACAACAACTCAATCACACACATGTTAGGCTCTAGTTTCACTTATTCGATTTACGGGTCTTTACATTATCCCCCACTTAGGAACATTCATCCTTGAATGACACTTTAAACACATTAAGGGGTTAACGACTCAAGACTAGCAGCCCATCATGCATGCAATCATCATAAACAATTCACAAAACTAGGAGGAAACATCAACTCCATCTCAAACATAATCCATGCAATTCAAGAAAGTAGGAACTACATCTACAAACTCATTATGCATCATAACTTCAACATTTCTCAGTTTCATTGGAGGAACTTCCTTCTCCAACTCAAATCATGCTCATCATAACATCATTAAGCAATTCATGCAATTCTTCTCATAGACACATTTAAGCATGCTCAACATTTAACCTCATGAAGTATATAGACAACTCATACTAAATGCCTATCAACATGAGGAACATAATTCATATAGGCTCATTTTCTCATATAAGCAAGAATTCAACTAGAACATGCATATCATAAGGAGACCATGGAAAAACAATATCACCTATGACTCCAAAAACATGAAACAAGCTAAAAAGGAACAATTCTTAGGCTTGAATAGGAATATAAATGAAGAGGTAAGGGTATCATAACTCTCAACAACCTTTATATTCAACATACTACCCCTCAAGGTCTCATATGAGTCTACCACACCGGGTCTAAACCCCACAAAATCACTACACCTCTGAATGTGAGAACATCAAGCAAGCCTAACTCATGAACATCAAGGACACTCAAAGACCTTACCATATAGGCACATTATCCCCCTCTTTGGACTAAGCCTACACAAACTCTTTTAAACTTCACTTCTTTCAATCCTATGGTCGGAGCTAGTCATCATCAAACCTTCACACTCAACACACCTAGGGATTTCTAAAACACCACTTTTCATCAACTCTTCCAACATACCTCATAACTCCTCATGACTAAGCTGGATTCTACCAACAACACACATAACCATAAGGCAACCCATTCATGCTAAAGTCACACCACAAACTATCATCCCAATCTATCAAGTCACATAGCCATAGTTGGCATCACAACCAACTTTCCTCCCTTACACCTTCTAGCATAATCCCTTCAAGAGGTCATACCCTTAAGACCATTGGATAAGGAATAAGAGAGAGACATTATAGAGTTAAACTCTATGGCATGACTTGAAGAATGAAAAAGTGAGACTTTCTTAACACCCAATAGCCTCTTATTCATAATGTGGTACGCTTCACATGATGACCAAGACTTACTAGATGTGTTTTGAGACATCCTAAGACCATTCTAAAATCTTGTGCACTGATACCATGTTAGTCACGACCCAAGACTAGCCCTAGATGCGACACGTCGTACTTGACTCCAAAGGGGTCTCATACATGCCTCATAGCATTCTTGAACATAAGAACATAGGAAAATAGGGAAAAATTAAAAACTTTCTTTACAATCGAAGACATTTTCATTAAAAAGCAAGCGGAAAACTTTCTAGACTTTGTCTCAAACCATCTAATACTTTTAATACAACATTGGGACATAGACCATACAAAAACTTTAAGATAATTAAAAAACATAAAGGAACAAAGTGGGCTTTGTCCTCGAAACTATGAGGACTCGCCAAGTCTTCATCTTCAAGAACCTTAGAAACCTACTAATCAAGCATAGAGCACAAATATCTCAAAACCCTATACTTTGGTAAAAATGAAGAAGAATGGGGTTAGAACAAAAAGTACTAAGTATGAAAGCCTTGCAAAACCCATGCTTAAAATGGACATTTATTTGAAAGTCATGCTTTTATGCCATTTTGATAAAACATGATGAACATTGATAAAAGAGGCATAATATAAGTCACAACCAAAATTCAAGTCATATTTTCACATTTGGACATAATCAACATATAAATCATTACCTTCACCTTAAGCCGTCACCTCAAGTAACCCTCAAGCTATACCTTGTGCAATGTATGGGTAGCATCCCATACCACCACCCACACTAAGGTACCACCTTAAGGCCACCAAAAGTGAACTTACCATTCATCCTTTGCACCTTTACACAATAAATCATATAAGAGACATAAACATTACATAATTCAAATCATTACATTAAGACCAACATCTAAGACAACTCTAAGTCATACTTGTGCAATGTGCAAGTAGCATTCCATACTACTACTCACACTAAGTACTCCTTTGAAGTCACCATAGACAAGGAACATTCATATACGATAAGTCATGACAAGGAAGTAACTCATAATACAATCAAAGTATAGCATCCATCTTTACATTTAAGCATATAAGAGTCAACATTCTTCATTAACTTCATTTAGAGGACATTCATTAATTAGTCATTAAAACTTACAGAACTCACTACAACCCTCTTGAAGCCTACTCGTGCCATGTATCGATAGCATTCCATACTACAACCCAAACTTCATAGAACTTCTCAAGAAACTATACTGCACATCTCACATGATGGGAATAGGCATTTAACCGACATAATCCATGAGAGCTAAGTCATGCAATTCAGTGTCATATGACTCCCACACCGAAGAAAGGTGTTCTACATGCCTAAGGTAGAACTAGGTAATATCTTACATTTGGTAAGAAGACCATTGCTAATATATATCTTATGTGGGTAAATAGTTATGAGATAGGAAGATGTTCATTGGAACTCTAGCCTAACATTGGGAGAGTTTCCATCTTACCATATCCACTCAGTGCTTAGCCTCCATTCCCATAGAGTAGTTCATTCTCATTAATGTCATTGCACTTAAGAGGGCTACCAACACTAGGTCTACCGACCCAAGGTAAATTACACAAGAAAGGGCCACCAACATTAGGTCTACTGATTCAAGGTACATTAAGGGTATCTCATTGACTTCCCAAGAAGGGTGCCATAGGCATTGGGTCTACCGATACAAGGTCATCATTTCACACATAAAAGGGCTACCAACATTAGGTTTACCGATTCAAGGTTCATCACATTAGTTCCTAGAATCATCATGAAGGGTTACCAACACTAGGTCTACCAGTTCATGCCATAGACTAGAATACTTCATCATTCATTTATGAAAGGAATTCCATTGGCCTATCGATTCATATACATCAAGTCAAGACATATTCATTACACAAGAGAGTATGCCTAAGCCTACCAACTCAAGATTCAACAATAATTTCATTCATTCAATAATCATCATAATTTATGAGTGTTAAATAAGAATATTCTTTCAATCAATAACACAATTACATTTTAAACATGATCATTATACATTCATTGGAATCACACACATATACTTTACATCATGATATTACATAGATCCTTCATATATAGGGGTACAAGGAAGATATCCATCAATTTAATACCACAATATAAATAGTAAGTAAACACCTCCACCTTTCAAGTGGATCAATAGAGAAAGCACAATTATACTTCGATATGTAATTTGATCATAACTTGCCTTTCAAGGGTCATGGTTCCCATTAACCCACACACCTTAGATCAATACAATTTGTCAAGAGTAACAACATAATTTCAACATTCCATATCCATAAACACATAAACAATTCACGTACTTCATAACCAATCAAATCTCAATCTCGAATCACAACTTAGAAATTTTGGGAAAAACATAGGTTCTAGGAAGAAATAATCTTAATTCATCTTTAAATCCCCAAATCATTCATAAATCAATTCGATAAAGCCTTTTGAAATCATTTAGAATCGAAACCATGCATATATTGAAATCTAGGGTTTTGGGGAAAACTTTGAAGATTTGAAATCACTAGTTGGCTCCTTGAAAGATAATAAGTCAAGGATGAAGACCACCATACCTTTAATGGAGAAATCCCACAAAATTCCTTAAAAAACTTGAAGTCTTGACCTTGGAAGCTTGAAGTCTTCACCTATAATGTAGGTTTCTAGAGAGAGAGCTTTTGGAGGGGAGGGGAGGTTTAGATTTGGTGTTTTAGAAATAATTATGTCTTAATGTGTTTTCATACTTTAAAAACCTTTAAAATACCATAAATAACTAATTAGAACTGTACCCCAACAAAACAAGACTTAGGGTGAATTTACCAATTCACCATACACTAGGCCAAGAATTTTGACAGCAACAGAGGTGCAAACCACGCCCTAGACTCATGGACCATGAGTCCACTCACAAACGATCCTGTTGGTCTGTGGTCTTGGGCTGTAGCTTGGCAATAGGGGTCTTGACCTACAGATGACATCCAAAGGGCGTGGTCCCATTCCGTAGGTCACCAAACTTTTGCTGACTTTCATGGTTCTTTGGGGTCTTGGAAGTTATACTAAGGGTCCTCCTCAAGGACCCCTACGATGGTCCTTGGGGAGTCGTATTTTGATGTTTGACCCCTAAACCCCTCAACCAAAGCTCGAAACAACGTTAAACACCCTAAAACCTCACACAAACTCAAACACACACATGTTAGACTCAAGTTTCACATATTCAATTTATGGGTCGTTACAGAGTTCAATCATTAATTGTTGTTTAATTTAAGAATTGTAGTTGCAAATGCAGTTCTACCCTTGTGATTTTGGCTTGCTCGAGAGAGAGGTTTTAAAACTAAACTTATTGATTGATGGTCTGTGGGCATTGGGTTGACCTATATTTAGCTCAAGAGAGTGAATCCTAAACCTAATCCAACACATTCCGCTTGAGAGAATGAATAGACTAAGGTGCGATGTTGTTATTTTGCATGCTTGTTGATATTCGAGAGAAATCAACTTGATTTGGGGTAAATTGTTTCGAGAGAAAGTTTATCTCCTCTATAACCTAGCTTACTCACTAACATCTAGTTATTTTCTAATAGTTGCAATTAGCCATTTGTCTATATTAGCCTATAATTGAATCACATCCCAAGAACCCGTCTCATTATTATTTTTTCATATTATTTGCCACTGTTTGTAATTGATAATTCCAGAACAAACCCCCCCCCCCCCCATTTGACATTCGTGTCACCTTTGATTTGAATAGTGTTTTTGTTTAATTTTTTTTATTCCTATGACTGAATTGATCATGTTCACACTTCCCTATTGAATCTTAAACACGTACCGCTGATGAGTCCACAAATTGGACTCATTTAGGGCTATATTTTAATAGAAATTGTGTTCTCAAAATGCTTATTTTATATCAATATCTGATGAAAACCCTTAAGTTTTAGGTATTTGAAGTTTGAAGGAAAGCATGGACACTACGTCGCAAAAAGGAACGAAAAGGCTGAAAAGAACGAAGAAATGAAGGCCTAAGGATCACCGAGTCCACTTGGTAAGTCACCAAAGGGTCTTACTTCACCTTTTGTTCCACTGTGTTGTGCCCTGAAGGAAATGATCAAGTTGGCGGAAAAAGGGAGCATTCGGTGCATCGCCGAGAAGTTCCGTGAAGCAATATCATGTTGCCCAATGACTCAGAGCACGACGATTATGAACGCTGGTGCAAGACGTTGATGGACTATACCAACGGGAGAATCACTGAGTTGATCAGCTATTCTGACTAACGACGCCGAATGATCCGCTGCAGTACAAATCTATGAAAACTATAAGTACTAGTTAGAGTTGTAGTTGTAAGTGTCAAACAATTATTCTAATTTTCATATAGAATAGTACTTTTTGATACTTTTTCTCTAAATTTGAGAAGGTTTTGAAGACTTGAAAATCCAAAGGGTCCCATCTGCAAGATTTTGTTTTAGGTCTCTTGGATTTTTAAATTTTGGCCTATAACAAGGCTTTAATCTTCATACCCAGTTGAATGCGAGCTCAATTTGGTATAAATTTCTATATCTTATACATGTGTGGCTTAAAACCCCATTTCTTGGGGTGTGATTTAGCGAATATGGGTTAAGATAATTGGTGGGTCTTTGTGGATGATAGTTTAATGGTAATTTAATTGTGATTTCTTTTAGTTGTTGTGGATGAATTTAATGAATTTGTAGTTGCAAATACAAGTTTATTTATGTGATTTTGGCTTGCTCGGGAGAGAGGTCGTAAAACTAAAACTACTAAATTGATGTCCGATGGGAGTGGGTCTACATGAGGTTCAGCTTGAGAGAGTGAATCCTAGTCTCATTCCCACACACTCAGCTCGAGATACTGAGTGGGTTAAGGTGTAGGCTGGTCTTCATGCGGCAAGTGGGTGTCCGAGAGGAACGCATTCGAAACAAGGTAAGTTGCTCGAGAGAGAGCTTATCCCTCTTAAAGTTTAGCCTAGTAATAATTATTCTATGAATCTTCTATCGAAAGCATGTAGCCAAGAATCTAGCTCTACCCGTATTCCCGTCATATCTCAACGATCCCCTTTCATTACTTATAAATCCTTGTTTGTTTTGCTGTTTTTACTTTACATGTGACAAAAACCCCCAATGTTAATTGACACTCTTGTGTCCCCCTTTAATTTACAATAATTTTAATCGTTAATTTCTTTAGCTACGACTAGTTACAACTAAATTTCATTCTTCTATCAATTCTCAAAACCACTCCTTTGGGAATGATCCAACCAACTAAATTATTGTACGATCGTAGACACTTGCATCGGAAGTTGTGTCTTGAATACGCAAACATCAAAATTGCGCCGCTGCCGGGGAGTTGTGTTATTTGAGAATTTTTAGCTTAATAATTTTTTTTTTGTTCTACTAATTTTATTTTATTTTTAGTTTTGTCTCCCGTTGTGTTGATGTTTTTAGTAGGAATCTATATTATGTCTGGTAGCATTGGTGAATAGCCAGATCTCTCTATTTTAAGGATAGTGTCTCTCAGGGATAAAATCCTGAGTTTTAGAAAAGTCGAGGGAGAATCCATCTATAAATTGTAGTTGAGATTCAAGGCACTCTTCCTGAAATGCCCAGCTCATGGAATCACAGAAAGCGTGCTGCTGGATTGCTTCTACAAAAGTCTTGGCCCAGAGAATAAAAGAATGGCTGACCAAATAGTACCTGGGGGGCTCTCACGACTACCCTTTGAAGTAGCCACCCAACTCCTTGATCACATGGCAATGACTAACAAGGAGGCTGAGAAAGACCATACTCTGGCCAGGTTGTTGACTCAATTAGATTTAGTGATCAAGAAGATTATGGAATTGGAAACACCGGCTAAAAGAAAGGACCTATATGTTCCACCTCACGAGTGTATGAAACCCAATGGAAATGAGGACGGGCAAATAGATGAGATACTCTCACTCATGCTCAGTAAAGTCGAAAGTCACGACAAAATGTTATTGAGATCAAGGAGAATGTTTTACTGCTAAATGAGATATCTACCTCCCAATTCTTATCTATCCCGCGATTGGAGACTCAATTGGGTCATGTGGTGTCCCATCTCTTTCTCATAAATCAAAACTGAGCGGAAAAGTCGTGCCACGACTATAACAAGGTGCTTCTTGGGAGGCAACCCAAGGTTTTAGTTGCTTTCAATTATTATGTAGAATAATGGTGTGTTGATTTTGTAGGTTAAAATGGGGGAAGTATTGAAAAGTGCATATTGGCGAGCTACAGGTCCAATTAGTGAATCCTCGAAAGGTTTGGCGACCCCGAACCAAACCGTCGTTAGACTCAAGACCAATTTATATTAAAGTTTGTAAAACTCGGCGAGCACAGGAAATTATTGGTGAATCGCCGACCATGTCGGCGATCCCGACAGAGACTTATGTTTGGATTTGCAAAATAACTGGATGCTCTAAAAAATTCAGCGAAGTTAGTGGCTCCTTGGCGAAAAGCCAAGTGGTTTGGCAATCTTGTTTAATGTCACCGAATGGGTGAAAATTGGATAGCTTTGCAGGCAAAAGGTTTAAAAGTTGAGGATTCATTCACTTTCCCCTCACTTTTTATCTGCCAAGACTTACACTTGCACTCTAGTTTGTATATTTCTTGTGTTTTTAGAGTATTATTAGTGCTAATTTGTGCTCGGGATTGGATTACATTACCGCCTAGTGTTTCAATCTTCTCTTTGTCGACACGAAGGGTTGGTTTTCTATGCCACGAGTTTATTTTATCAAAATCAATACTCATATGCAATAGCATGATCTGGTTGAAGTGTTCTACTACTCCCTGAGAGGATTAGATTGTTTACATGCATGATTTACTTTGATATCCTTAATCGGGTAGTGTTGACTGTTGAATTCCCATAATTGCATGCCTTAAACTGGATTAAAATTCGAGGGGTTGTGTTTGGGTGTTATGGGTCCTACATTAATTATACTGGTGCATGTTTCGATTCTATTTTCGGGAGTTACAGGGTTGAATTCGAGAAGTTGGGTTGAAAATAGGCACGTTGGACCGTTTGGCGCGCTGGATCGAGCTCGACAAACCACTCGGCGGTTCACCTAATGTACCCATCTCGCTTTTGATTTTGTGCTATATTTGATGATTGATTTTGTAACTTTTGGCGAGAAGCTTGATGTCGCAAAAAGCATTTGGCGACTCGCCAAAAGTCTTTTTCTTTCGCCATTTATCTACACCCCTGAACCTTTATGCACTGAAACTTTCGGTGGACCTGTCCTGGTTCGCCGAAAACTATCGGTGACCCGCTGAAGAAGTTCCCCTTTGGGCTTCTTTCTACAGTTTTAGAGCTAATTCCTTTGGCGAGCCTGATCTAGCTCGCCTAAGAAATTTGGCGATTAACCATCTGGTTGTCTACATAAGTTCTGCTTTGCTTTTGTTTTAGTTTTTCTCACTTCTCTTAAAGACTTTGCAGACATGACTAAATAAAAAGCTATGGAAAGAATAAAACCAACCGAAGAGAAGTCAAAAGGGAGTGCGATAAATGAGGAGACAGTTATGTCGAAAGGCAAAGCTATGAAAGTAACTACAACTACTGGGAAAGGCAAGGGCCAAAGGCCCACTTCTGCCTGGAAGACCATTACCTTAGACCCTAATATTCCATTATGGGTCAGGGGATTTTGCAGAGTGGTGCATATCTTTCTGGCAGACAAACACTCAACAGACCTTGGTGAATCCGGTATCGTTGTTCCCCTTGAGGTAACTTCGGGCACTGATGCCCATATTCATAGTACAACATCGGGCGCTGAGGCCCAGACAGATGGAGCGACTGCTTAGATATGATCCCTTATTTAACTCCCTCTTTGTCTTCCTTTAATTTACATTCTGGATATTTTGTTATTTGCATTTGAGGACAAATGTTTTTTTTGTGCTGGGGTGAGGCCCACACCTTTTGTGTGCTACTTTTATTTGTGTTTCGTGTATATATATTTGGGCTTTTCTATTTAAAATTATGTTAATACTGCTTTTCTGTGGATGTTTGAGCTTGTGGCTCCTTTTACTTTAAATTGCAAAATGATTTTGACCCTTAAATTGATTATACCTTTGCGTGTGAAAATGGAATCATCATTTGTGTGAGGGCATTCCAAGGCTTTTCTGGAGCTGGAACTTGCATTTGAAGAAGGTATTGCTAGGTTGAGAATCTTTTGTAATGGTGTGTCACAACTTGAATCTTTGAGTACACAATTGATCCTTGCATAAGTAAATTGAGTTTTGCTGTGTACATTAATAATTGAGTCTTGTGTAGCACTGTTTGAGACATCCTTGTTGAACTGCTGAATTTGAGTTTTACTTGAGGACAAGCAAAAGTTTAAGTTCGGGGTGTTGATGAGTACACAAATTAGACTCATTTAGGGCTATATTTTATTAAAAATTGTTTCCTCAAAATGCTTATTTTATATCAATATCTGATGAAAACCCTTAAGTTTCAAGTATTTGAAGTTTGAAGGAAAGCATGGACACTACGTCACAAAAAGGAATGAAAAGGCTAAAAAGAACGAAGAAATGAAGGCCTAAGGATCGTCGAGTCCACTTGGCGAGTCGGCAAAGGGTCTTACTTCGCCTTCCAGTGTGCTGAGACCTGAAGGAAAGGATCAAGTCGGCGAAAAAAGAAAGCATTCGGCACATTGCCGAGAAGTTCCGCGAAGCAGTACAATGTTGCCCAATGACTCATAGCGCGACGATGATGAAGGCTGGTGCAAGACGACGATGAACTACACCGAAGGGCAAATCGCCAAGTTGATCGACGAGTCCGACTAACGATGCCAAGTGATCCGCTGCAGCACAAATCTGTGAAAATTATAAGTACTAGTTAGAGTTGTAATTTTATGTGTCTAACAATTATTATAATTTTCATATAGAATAGTACATTTTGATATTTTTTTCTTTAAGTTTGAGAGTGTTTCGAAGACTTGAAGATCCAAAGGGTTACATCTTCAAGGTTTGCATTTGGGTATCTTGGATTCTTAAATTTTGGACTGTATCAAGACTTAAATCTTCATACCCAGTTGAATGCGAGCTCAATTTGGTATAAATTTCTATCTCTTATACATGTGTAGCTAAAAACCCCAATTCTTGGGGTGTGATTTAGAGAATATGGGTTAAGATAATTGTTGGGTCATTCTTGTTGATAGTTTAATCGTAGTTTAATTGTGATTTCATTTAGTAGTTTTGGATGAAATTAATGAATTTGTAGTTGCAAATACATGTTTATTTATGTGTTTTCAACTTGCTCGAGGGAGAGTTCGTAAAACTAAAACTACTAAATTGATGGCTGATGGGAGTGGATCGAAATGAGGTTCAGCTCAAGAGAGTGAATCGTAGTCTTATTCCCACACACATAGCTCGATAGAGTAAGTAGGTTAAGGCGTAGGCTGGTGTTCATACAG
The DNA here is from genome assembly GCA_029582485.1 of Solanum tarapatanum. Taxonomy (NCBI): domain Eukaryota; kingdom Viridiplantae; phylum Streptophyta; class Magnoliopsida; order Solanales; family Solanaceae; genus Solanum; species Solanum tarapatanum. Next base: position 27,251 of record JAJOOB010025229.1, on the reverse strand, counting down.
CAAGTGGGTGTCCGAGAGAAACGCATTTGAAATGGGGTAAGTTTGTTGAGAGAGCTTATCTCCCTTAAAGTTTAGCCTCGTCACAATTATTCTATGAATCTTCTACCAGAAGCATGTACCCAATAATCTTGCTTAACCCATATTCCCGTCACATCCCAAGGATCCCCTCTCATTACTTAGAAATCCTTGTTTATTTTGTAGTTTTTACTTACTTGTGACAACTCCCTCCATTATTAATTGACACTCTTGTGTCCCCCTTTAAATTACAATGTTTTTAATCGTTAATGTCTTTAGCTACGACTAGTTAGAACTAAATTTTGTTTTTCTATGAATTCTCAAAACCATTCCTTTGGGAACGATCCCAACCCTTGGTTGGGTCACTAAACTATAGTACGATCGTAGACACTAGCATCGGAAGTTGTGTCTTGATTATGTAAACATCAGCCGCTCTCTAAGGGATTATACCCAAACTCATTTAGTTGGGTTATATACTGATTAACAATAATTGACGCCTGAATTGGATGAAGTGTCTTTGAAACTTTATTAATCAAAAGGGCGCCACTGCCAGGGAGTGGTGTTGTTTGATATTTTTTTGGTGAAGTTGAATTTTGTTCTTTTTAGTCATAGTTGAATCTACTTACTTTTATTTTTGGTTTGTGTGTTGGTTTGTGTATTGCTTTTTAAAATAGAGGAGTTGAGTGTCAACGGAAACAGTGGGCCACCAAGATGACATTGGAAATCTCAATGATGTCAATGAGCCAAATGTTAATGACCCTAATCTAGTGGGTACAGTTGGTGCCATTCGTTTACCTCCAGCTGAAAGGAATGTTGTGTTCCACATTACAAGCACCATGTTGCAGCTCTTGCAATTGAAAGGGTTGTTTGCTGGGTTGGCTCATGAGGATCCCCATGAGCATATAAGGTACTTTGTTGATGTTTGCGGTACATATCTCAAGTGTTGGTCCAGTTGAGGTTGTTCCGCTTTTCTTTAATGGGAGAAACATGTAAGTGGTTGGCTGAATTGCCAAGGGACTCCATCACTTTGTGGGAAGAGCTTGTCACCACATTTCAAGTGCGATTTTCCCTAATTTGAAAATGATAACACTTAGGGACAACATCCAGAGCTTCAAGCTTTTGGAGGGTGAGGCAATCCTTGATACTTGGCTAAGATTTAAGAAGTTAGTGCTACAATGCCCAACTCATTGTTTTCACGACAATGTTTTGCTGCAATACATTTACCGAAGCCTTGATTTGGTGAAAAAGGGAGTACCTGACCAACTTTCTCCGGGAGGTCTAATTCAACAACCTTACAGTATAGTAGCCCAATTCTTGGATTTTATGACCAAAACTAACCGAGCATTCTCGACCAGTGAAGATCAGGTCTCCCTCTCACTTTTAAATTCATAAAGAAGCAGCTTCAGAAAGATTAAGATATGGACCAAAACATGGCAAAGATGATGACCCAACTTGACATTTTGGCCAAAAATGTGATGGGAGCTGGTGCTAGGAATGACAATGTTGTAGGTGTTGGGTGTATAAACCCCGATGAGGCCAAGTATGAAGTGATGTACAACGAGGAAGTGAACTTCCTAACCAACAAAGGCGGAGGTTATCGTGCTAATTACACAAGGTAGGGTGGTAACCAAGGGTGGAACAGTGACGAGGGCTGGAGAGATCATGATAGAGAGTGGAGGGATCGTAATCCCACTTGGAAGGAAAGAGATGCGGAGAAGGATAGGTATGTTCTTCCCCACGAGTGTCAAAAACTCCAATATTCGGAGGGTGGCCGTTCTAAGGATATACTCTCCCGTATTCTCAACCAGGTTGAAGGGTCCAATAAAATTGTGAAGGAGATGAAGGAAGATGTATCGACCCTTAACCATGCAGTGACTTCTCATTCCGTCTATATCAAGAAATTGGAGACCTAAATGGGTCAACTTTCTTCTCATTTAAACCCGAGACAACAAGGGGGGTTGCCTAGTGACAATATGGCAAACCCCTAGAATGAGGTTTAAGCGAGGACTTGCATTGTGCCACGACATTAACTAAGGTACTGATTGGAAGGCAACCTAAGATTTTATTTTCTTTCTTTTTGTTTTTGGAATAATCGTATATTGATTGTGCACGTTGAAGTGTAAAATGTGTTCGAAAAGTGCAAGTTGGCGAGCAAAATGTCCAGGCGGCGACTAGCCAAAGGGGTCGGCGAGCCCAACTTGGACCACCGTTGGACTTAGGTAAATATCAGGTTTGAGTTTGTAAAACTCGGCGGGCCCATGGATAAGTCGGTGAATCATCGAACAGGTTGGCTAGCCCAATTTTGTCCACTGTTTGGACCCCAAATTAACAGGAGCTCCTATAAAATTCAGAGCGGTAAGTACCCACTCGGTGTGTTGCCGAGTGGTTCGGCGGGGAAAAATAATATCCCCAAAAGGGTGCGAACTGAACGGTTTTGAAAGGCCAAAGGTTTAAACTTTCAAACTCTTTCACATTCCCTCACTTTTAACTTCAATACAATCAGACCCACACTTCAAATTTCCTATATTTTTGCATTTCCTTGCTTTTTGGTCATCATTATTGTGTTCTGAGTGGATTTCTCTGGTGCCTAGCATTACATATTCATACTTTCGACATAAAGGTTGGTTTTCCGAACCCCAAACTCGTAAATAACGGTTGAGCTCATTTGCATTGTTATAAATTGTGTTGATGTGTGTTGGGCCTCTCTGAAATCATACTTGTGCGCCTATTTTAGTTTTGATATCTTGCCTAAATTGTTAGCTTCCCGAATTTCGTGCAATTAAATGGATCATAATCTTGTGGATTGTGCTTAGTTATCATTGAGTCTAGTCGGGTGAAGTCTGAGTAACCCAAATTGTGCTAAATGACATGTTTTACCCAATAATATAGCGTTTGACATCATTCCTAAGGGCTAAAGTCGTCAAATGGCCAATTTTGGCTAAACCTGGGGGAAATCTAAGTACCCCGATGGCATGGGTCTAATGGGTCTGGAATTAATTGAAAATGTGTTATGCTTGATTTTGATTTCGGGGGTTGCGGGGTTGATTTTGGAAGTAGGGGTTGAAAATAGGCACGTTGAGCGAGCTGGGTTGAGCTCCCCAAACCACTCGACGATTCGCCAAAGTTCCCCAGATCGCCTTTAATTTCATGCTTTAAGTGATTTTGGTTCTGCAACTTTCGGTGAGAAGCCTGAGCTCGCCGAGTGCACTTGGCGACTCGCTGAAGGTCTTCTTTGATCAGCCTTTCTGCACCCCTAACCCATAAAATGCACTGTAACTTTTGGCGGGCTTGTCTATGCTCGCCAAATGAGGTCGGTTATTCGCCGAAAGGCCCTTCCCATCGCCGACATGCCATTATTCTAGGAAATTTTTGCGTAAACCCTTTCGGAGAGCCTGATCTGGCTCGCCAAAGTTATTTGGTGACTCGCTGATCGGTTTTGGCGAGTCTTCCTGAAGTTTATTTTTTGCATTTTCCTTGAATTGTTCTAACTCTTTTTGGTGTGTTTTGCAGATATGGCTAGAACAAACCAAGATATTCCGCCCCGAAATAGAGCATGGGGCATAGTGATCAATGAGGGGGCAGCTAACCTTTCTAAAAAGGGAAAGACAGCATCTCCCAAGGGAGGAGTATGCAAGGGCAAGGCGCCCGAAGCTGAGAAACCCGAGCACGACTCTGGCAGTGATGGAGATTCATTTACCTCTTAGGTCTTACTCTCCGAGCTTGATGATGAATATCCTCTACAGTCCCAACGGGTAGAGATATGTGCTAGGTCTGGCTAAGATTTGTGTAGAGTTCCAGAGGCCACCCCTCCTGCTGAGGATACAGTGCCAGCTTCGGCATAGATAGTAGTTCCAGAGCCACCGGTTCAGGGTCATCCTCCCCGACTACTCAATAGACTTAAAGCCGAGGGATTGAGAAAAATTCTAGATAAGAAGCTGATGTCCACAGAGGGCCTAGTAGGCAGATATTCTAGGGTGAGGGACACACTCAAGTACCATCGCTTCAAGTAGTTTACCAGGCCCCGAGGCCCATACATTCCTATATGGGTCCGGGAGTTTTAATCAACATACCATTACCTGGTACCTAAGGGTAAGAAGAAGGCTAGTTCTTTAAGATCGGTAGAGTTTGTCATGGTACAAGGGACAATAGTGAGATGCAGTCGTGATCAAATCAACGTTGTATTGGATAGGGGGTCAATTCTTTACTACACAAATTTGGCTACCCTTACGATACCTTTGGATGGTCTCAAGGGCTGCCTTGCCCCCCTCATTTTTGACACCATCCCAAGGTGGATTGAGGCAGGAGTCCAAATCAAGAAAAAGGACTTGAATGTAGAGCCCGGAGGAGCATTGACTTGGGACTCATCATTGATTAGGAGATGACCATGAGGGCCAAGCAGCGCCAGATGTCCCTTCCCTTTCTGGTCCTGATCACAGAACTATGCCGGGGTGCGGGAGTTCCTTATAACGAGAAGAGGGACATCGAGATCAACCCCACATCCTCCACAGACATCCGGCATATTAAGGTTGAGTACACTCGGGAGGAGGTAGAGAAGAGGAGAGCAGCTTTGGTGGATGCATCCTAGAGGTTGATGTTGAGACGATACCTGCAGAGGAATCATTGCCTACTCCGGCCTCTGGGACTTCAGGTACACCTACTTCCACTTCCTCCCAGGCTCCTAGTGTTTCTATTGCTTTCCAGCCCACCAGGATTACTCAGTTCATGATCCTTAAGATGGGGAACTTAGCCCATTCTGTTGATGTACGGGCTACCCGATTGGAAGTTATGGTACCTTGGTGATTGAGAGTCCCATTCTAGTTGCATTGACACCCCTCGGAGCATCTATTGACACTCTCACGGCTAGAGTACAGACTTGTAAGAGTCGACTGAGGGCTACTTCAGAGGTGACGACTTTGAAAGTCGAGGTTTCTGATTTGAGAAAGGATGTGGACTACTGGAAGTCCACAGACTTTACTTCACTCTTAGAGGCAATTGATGATGTGGATGCCCCAGCTACTTCTGAGATTCCTCCGGCCACCACTAGAGATGTGCTGATGGATGATTTGGCAGGTGATGAGTCGGAGGCAGAGACAGGCGAAGAGCAGATTGAGGTACCCGAGGAGACTATCTATGGATACCTGCCAGACCTAAAGGAGATGATTGTACAGTCGGTGATTCTGACATCGTTGATAGAGACAACCATGGTAGGCCCTATTGGAGTTGGTTGTGTTGATGTTGCACTGGGCACTGATGCCCCGACAAATGGAGCGACTCCGTAGACATGACCTTTCTTTACCTCCCTCTCTATCATTTTTATTGAATTTTATTATTTTGTTGCGTTTGCAGACAACTGCCTTTTTGTTTGTGGTGGGGTGAGGTATTTCCATACCTACCTCTTGTGACCATCTATTGTATATATCATTAGGTTTTATTGTATAATTGTGTTTTGATATTGTGTTGTGGATATTTGAGCTTACGGTTCCTTCTTTTGAATATAAATGGTTTTTGATCCTTTCTAAAATTTTGCCACCTCTTGTGTGTGATTGCGGCTATTCTTGTACAAATTTGATTATTAGTCATGATCAATATCGATGACTTGAATAGTGATCTTATATGAACAAAAATGAATGCGCGACAATGATGAGGCCAAATGAAGTTGCATAGACAATGTATGAAATTTGTGCATCTCATTGTAACTAGCCGATTATTGAATTACTCTCTTGTGGTGAACATTGCACACTAGCGAAAGTGTGGACTCTTGTTTGATATTGGTGCCAATGCCTTGTGTGATGATCTTACCATGAACCTTGTGTGATGACACATAGAATTTTTCTCGTTGGTCTTGTTGACTAAGTGATGTATGCTCTTGAAATGATCGTAGGCAATAACTTTGAAGAGTGAAACAATTTGACAATATACCTCTTTTGTGGCCAACCTTGTGAGATGTTTGAACTTTTCTTGCACCCCCTTTGAGCCTTATCCTTTTCTTGGAAGAAACTTATGCCAATGTGACACCTCTTAATCCATTCACCCAGAATCCTCATGAAGTGTGGTTTGTTTGAATAGCCAACTTAGGGGAAAACCTAAGTTGGGGGTGTGGTGAAAAGAGGAGGTAAATCAAGTAGTGTGAAGAAGCCCACCTTGATCGATGGACTTAAAAAAGATAGAACCCCTCCATACAAAAAAAAAGAGAAAAAGAAAAGAAGAAATGAAAAAGAAAAAGAATGAAAAAGTTGTGAAATAATGGTGTGAAAGTTGCAAAAGAAATAGGGTGTCCGATGTTCCATGACAAGTGAATAATGGGGTGAATTTTGAGTATAAGTGGAAATGTTTAAGAGAAGGAAAGAAAGTGATGTTCATACCACATTTCATGTGGATAGCAGCCACTGAGCCTAAATGACCAGACCTTTACACTTATCCCCGTTACAACCCTTGAAAAGACCTTTATGATCTTGAGTGAGCTGAAACGAATGTTGATTTGAAAATAAGGACAAACCTATGGGTGAAGTCATGCATGTGTTCATCTTTGTGAGTGTGAGAGTTGTGTGTGATTCCGGAGGTGTAAAATGTTGAAAAATTGTGTGTGAATATAGAATCATTTTTGTTGTGAGGGCATTTGAGTACCTTTGTTGTGCTTGAACTTGCATTTGAACAAGTATTATGAACTTGAGAATCGTTGATAATGGTGAGTCACAACTTGAATCTTTGAGGGAACAATTGATCCTTGCATGAGTAAGTTAAGTCTTGTGTGTGCATTCATGATTGAGTCTTTTGTAGCATTATTTGAGACATCCCATTTGAATGGCTGAACTTGAGTTTTACTTGAGGACAAGCAAAAGTTTAAGTAGGGAGTGTTGATGAGTCCGAGATTTGGACTCATTTAGGACTTTATTTATATAGATTTAGTTTCCTCAAATGATTATTTTGTGCCAATAATTGATGTAAAACCCTTGATTTCAAGGTATATAGATTAAGGAACAAAGCAAGGACACTAATTTGCAAAAAATGAAAAAGCGAGCTGAAAGAATGAAGAAAAGCAAGCTTGGTGATCGCCAAATCCACTTGGCGCGTCGTTGAATGGCTACTTGACCTCCTAAAGTTCCAGTGTGCTCTGCCCTGGAGGAAAGAACAACGTTGGTGAGAGAAAGGAATAGTCAGTGGATCGCCAAGTGGTTCCACGAAGCAGTGTTGGATCGCCCAAAGTTACAAACCTTGAGGATGTTGGATGACAAGGCATAATAGCGATGGAGATGACCAAAGGGTGACTCGCCGAGTGGTTCGGCGAGCCCAACTTACTTCGCTAGGTGCCTCTTCGCAGCACATTTTTGGTGACTATAAATACATCTTTGAACATTTAGTTTATGATCTTAGCTCATATATTTTTAGTCTATTATTGAGATTTGAATTAGTGACACAGTTCTCTCTAGTTTTTCCTAAGTTTTGAAGAATTGAAGTTTTTCACTTTTCAGAAATTGTTGTGGGTCTTTGAGATTCTTCGAATTGGAGCATTGTAAGGACGAATCTACACTTACCCAGTTGATGGAAAATCAATTTGGTAATTGTTTTTACCTTTTTATAATGTCTAGATAAAACCCCAATTCTTGGGGTATGATTATATAATTATGGGCTGATTTAGTTGATGGGTATTGCTAATTATTAGTTTAAATGCTATTTAGAAGTGCGTTCAATCATTAGTTGTGGTTTAATTTAAGAATTGTAGTTGCAAATGAAGTTCTACCCTTGTGTTTTTGCCTTGCTCGAGAGAGAGAGGCTTTAAAACTAAATTTATCGATTGATGGTCTGTGGGCATGTTGTTGACCTGGGTTTAGCTCAAAAGAGTTAATCCTAAACCCAATCCCTCATATTCAGCTCAAGAGAGTGAATAGACTAAGGTGTGGGCTGTTCTTATTTTGCATGCTCGTTGATGCTAGAGTGGTAACTATTGTTATAAGCAAACTCAATTAAAGGTAGGTGATCATCCCAATTACCCTTGAAATCAATCACACAGGCGCTCAACATATCTTCTTATGTCTGAATGGTTCGCTCTGCTTGACCATCAGTCTGATGATGAAAAGCAGTACTCATGTTCACCTTTGAACCCAAATCTTTCTGGAATGACTCCCAAAATTGTGCAGTAAATTGTGCACCTCTATCTAAAATAATGGACACCGGAACTCCATGAAGTATGAGTACCTCTTGAATATATAACTTAGCATAATCTTCTGCTGAATAGGTAGTCATTACCGGTAATAAATGGGCTGATTTAGTCATTCGATCGACAATTACCCAAATCGAATCATGCTATCTGTGAGACCTTGGTAAACCTGTGTTGAAATCCATATTGATCATCTCCCACTTCCATTCCGAAAGATCTATAATTTGGGCCTTACCACCCGGTCTCTGGAGCTCTATTTTGAGTTGTTGGCAATTCGGACACTTAGCGAAGAACTTTGCAATGCCCTTCTTCAAACTACTCCACCAATAGAATTATCTCTAGTCGCGATACATCTTTTTGGAACCCGGATGACTAGAATATCTAGAGTTATGAGCTTCGTCCATGATCCTCTCTTGGAGTTCATCCAACCTTGGCACAGATAATATACCTTGATGTGTTAATACACCATCTCCTCCTTGTTCAAAAGCTATCACTTTTTGCATATGAATATTTGCCTTCCATTCAAGCAATATAGGATATTGGTCTTGATTCTCTCTCACTTCAGACACTAATGATGATTAAACCTCATTAATAACCACTACTCCTCCTTCACCGGAATCCCTTAGTCGAACTATTAATCGTGCAAGTCTATGCACATCTTTTACTAACTCTTTCTTGTCTTCCTCAACATGGGCGGTACTATTCATACACAATCTATTGAAGGCATCAGTAACAACAGTAGCCTTACCTGGGTGGCAGAGAATACTCATGTCATAATCCTTGAGTAATTCCAACCACCTCCTCTGTGTGAGATGAAGCTCTTTCTGACTAAACACATATTGAAGAATCTGGTGATTGGTTAACACATCCACATGAACACCATAAAGATAGTGACACCACATTTTTAAAGTAAATACTATGACATCCAACTCTAGATCATGGTTGAGTAGTTCTTCTCGTGAACCTTAAGTTGTCTAGAGGCTTATGATATAACTTTGCCATTTTGCATCAATACACAACCCAATCCAACTCAGGAAACATCATAATATACCACAAAGCCTTGCGTACCTTCTGGTAAGGTCAATACTGGCTGTAGTCAACTGCTTTTCAATTCTTAAATGGTTTTCTCACAAGCTATAGACCATTGAAATTTAACTATTTTCTGAGTCAACTTGGTCAAAGGAGATGAAATAGATGAGAACCTATCGATGAACCTTATATAATAGCTAGCAAATCCCAAGAAACTCTTAATGTTAGTTGCAGACGTGGGTCTAGACAATTTCTGCACTGCCTCTATCTTTTGAGTGTCAATTCGATTTCCATAACCATAAAAAATATGGCCTAATAATGCCATAGACTCAAGCCAAAATTCACACTCAAAAAACTTAGCATATAACTCCTTATCCTTGAAAGTTTAAAGGACTATTATGAGATGACTAGCATGATCTTCCTCATTCCTCGAATAGATTAGAATGTCATAAATGAATATGATAACAAACATATCTAAATAAGGCTTGAATACTTTGTTCATAAGGTCCATGAATGTTGTAGGAGCATTTGTCAAACCAAAGGACATAACTAGGAACTCATAATGACCATAGAGGGTCCTGAAAGCTGTCTTAGGGATATCACTTTCTCTTACTCTCAACTGATGATAACCTGATCTGAGGTCTATCTTAGAAAAACAAGTAGCTCCCTAAAGTTGATAAAAAAGATCATCAATTCTCGGAAAGGGGTACTTATTTTTGATGGTAACCTTGTTCAACTGATGGTAATTTATGAACATCCTGAGAGAACCATCTTTCTTTCTCACAAATAAGATCGGAGCGCTCCAAGGTGAGACACTTAGTTGAATAAAACCTTTCTCTAGGAGATCTTTCAACTACTCTTTTAACTTTTTTAACTCTGCTCGAGCCATTTTATATGGTTGAATAGAGATTAGACGAGTATTGGGAAGAATATTTATACTAAAGTCTATTTCTCTCTCAAGAGGGACTATGGGAAGATCATCTGGAAAGAATTCTAGAAACTCACTAACTGAGGCAGAACAGGCATGAAATCAGTCCAAACGTAGAATGACATCAAAATCTACCATGTGTAACTCGGCTAAGTCAGCCATCGTGCTCGTGTGATTGACTAAAATGGTACAATAACGATAGACTCTCTCAGCTAGAATAGACTCAGCAACATGTGTAGAAAAACCGAAGGGCTCAAGAAGTTGTTTAGGAACAATATTGAAATTCATAGCAATAGAAGGAGTCACAAAAGATAGACTCGCTCCTGGATCTAGCAAAGAATAAACATCAAAATTAAAGACATTGATCATACCCGTGACAACATCTGGAGAATTTATTTGCCAATGACGACTGGTGATAACATATAAGCAGTTTACCCCTCTTCCTGTCCCTGATATAGACCGTCTAGGTGCAACTCTGTTTGGTGGAGCAACTGAAGAAGATTGGTCTCTATTTCCCCTATTTCCACCGCCCTGTCTATTATTATAAGAGAACTCACACACATGTAGGAACTTATCCCAAGTGAGTTGAGTCCCCAATTCTTCACGCAATTGTCCCCAAACCTTGGATGTGAACTGCGTACCACGGTCCGAGATGATGGAAAGGGGCACCCCATGCAGCTTCACTATCTCCTTCACATAAACCGTAGTTAACTGATGAGCATTATAGTCTACTCTGACTGGAATGAAGTGGGCTGACTTAGTAAGTCTGTCAACCACCACCAAATAGAGTCAAACTTCCCCAAGGTCTTGGGAAGACCAACAACGAAATCCATAGCTATCCTTTCCCACCTCCACTCAGGAATTGCCATTCGCTAAAGCAAACCTGTAGGGATTTGGTGCTCATACTTTACCTGGTGACAGTTTTGGCACTTTGCCACAAACGCAACTATGTCTTTCTTCATGCCAGACCACTAATAAAGACATTTCAAATCTCGGTACATCTTGGTTACACCCGGATGAATGGAATACCACAAACCATGGAATTCTGTAAACATCTTCTAAATCAAATCATCCACTTGTGAAACATAAATTCTTCCCTTAAAACTGAGCACACCGCCCGCATCAATAGCCGTATATTGTGCCTTGCTAGACACTGTTTTCTTTCTAAGCTCATTCAAACTTTCATACTCAAACTACTTGGCCCTGATCTCCTCAATGAATGTGGGCCTAACCTCAATGCTAGCTAATGCCCCACCTTTCTCTGTGATGCCCAACTACATAAACTAAGACTCCAACGTTTGAATCTCTTTGGCCAAAGGTCACTTGGACACACCCAAACAAGCTAGACTACCCATACTCACCATCTACCGGCTTAATGTGTGTGCCACCATATTAGCCTTACCTGGATGATGCTGGATGCTAACAACATAATTCTTGAGTAACTCCATCCACCTTCATTGTCTCTGGTTCAAGTCATTCTGAGTTAATACATGTTGTAAACTATGATGATCAGTAAACACCTCACACTTGACACCATAAAAGTAATGCCACCTGATCTTGAGGGTAAACACTACCTCTCAAAACTCCAAGTCATGAGTCGAGTAGTTTCTCTCATGCACATTCAGCTGCCGCAATGCATAACCTATGACATTCTTATCATGTATTAACAAAGAACCCAAGCCTAAATGTGAAGAATCACAATAAACAATGAAATATTTACCTTTGATCGGTAGTGTCGGAATAGGTGATGTGGTCAGAAGAGTCTTGAGCTTTTGGAAGCTCTATTCACATTTGTCAGTCCACTCGAAAGGCACCTCATTTTGGGTCAGCCTTGTCAAATGTTTGGCGATAGAAGAAAAAAATTACACAAACCATTGATCGTAACTAGAGATCCCCATGAAACACCTAACTTTAGTCACAGAGTAAGGTCGGACCTAGTTCTTGACTGCTTCGATCTTTTAGGGATCTACCATTACCCCTTTATTTGAAACCACATGCCCCCAAAAGGTAATTGAAGTCAACTAGAACTTACACTTGGAAAATTTTGCATACAACTTTTGTTTTCCAAGTATACCCAAAACAATACGAAGATGGTCGACATGCTCTTTCTTACTCTTTCTATAAATCAAAATGTCATCAATAAAGACGACAACAAAAGAATCCAAGAATGGTTTGAACACACCATTCATCAAACTCATGAAGGCTACAGGCGCATTGGTCAACCCAAACGACATTACAAAGAACTCATAGTGCCCATACCAGGTCCTAAATGTCATTTTAGGTACATCCTTAGGCCTAATCTTTAACTGATGATAACTAGACCTTAGGTAAATTTTAGAGAAAATGGACACACCCTGCAACTGGTCGAAGAGATCATCTATCCAAGGCAATGGATACTTATTTCCAATGGTGACCCTTGATTAATAATGTTTCAAAGACACTTCATCCAATACTAAGTGTCAACGATCGGTAGTTAGTACTATAACCCAACTGAATGAGTTGGGGTCGAATCCCACAGGAAGTGGTATGTGTTTGAGAATCAAGAGAAAAGTACGAATATGTTTTAGTCAATCATAGGTAAAGACATTTACGAATAAAAGCATACTTAAAATTTAAGAGTGACACAAGTGTCAAATAACAAGGGGGTTTTGATTGCAATTATCAACTACGACAGTAGCAAATAACACCAAATTAAAAATTAATGAGATGGGTTGTTGGGATGTGATTGGATTATAAGGTAATATAGATATGTGGGTGATTGTAACTATTAGTAAATAACGGTAAATCAGTGAATAAGCTAGACTTTAGTGGTGATAAACTTTCTCTTGAACAATTTACCCTGAATGAAGTTGGTTCCTCTCGAACACCACTAAGTAGCAATTAAGAACAGCTTATGCTTTAGTCCATTCACTCTCTCGAGCTGAATGTGTGGAAAACAGTTTAGGATTCACTCTCTCGACCTGAACCCATGACAACCCAATACCCACAGACCATCAAATCAGTAATCTTGGTTTTAAAACCACTCTCTCGAGCAAGCCAAAAACACGAAGGTGGAGTTGCATTTGCAACTACAACCCTTTAAATTGAAAAACAATTACTGATTGAAATCACTTTTAAACAATAATTACACTAACAATTAACAATACCCACAAGCTAAATCAATCCATAATCACATAATCACACCCCAAGAATAGGGGTTTTAGTTAGACATCATAAAAAGATAGAAATCGTTACCAAATTTGTTTCTATGAACTGGGTACGATTAATTTCGTCCTTACAAAGGTCCAAGTATAAGAATCTCAAAGACCCACTTCCAATTTCTCAAAAATGGAAAACTTCAATATTTCAAAGCTAAGGAAAATATTGTCTCAGTTATTATAACAAAATAAGCATTTGAGGACACTTAATCTATTCAAATAAAGCCTTAAATGAGTTTAAAACATGGACTGATCAACACCCCCAACTTAAAGTTTTGCTTGTCCTCAAATAAAACTCAAGTTCAGCAGTTCAAAACGGATGTCTCAAATAGTGGTACACTAGAGTCAATCATGAAAGCACAAAAAAAGACTCAACCTACTCATGTAAGGATCAATTGTGCACTCAACGATTCGAGTTGTGACTCACCATTATCAAAGAATCTCAAGTTCACAGTACTAGCTTCAAATGCAGGTTCAAGCTCAACACAGGTACTCAAATGCCCTCACACAAAGAATGATTCCATATTCACACACAAAGAATGATTCCATATTCGCACACAATGGTTCAACAAGTTATACCTCCGGAATCACAATCAACACTCACACTCACAAAGATGAACAACATGCATGATTTAACTCATAGGTTAGCCTTTATCTTCCAACCAACAACTGTTTCAGATCACACAAGACAAAAAAGGGCTTTTCAAGGCTTGTAATGGGGCTGAGTGTAAATGTATGGTCATTTACGCTCAATGGTTGTAATACTCATGGAATGTGGTTTGAAAACACTTTTTCCCTTCTCTTTCTCATAGTAATTCATGCTCAAAAGTCACCCTATTATTTACTCTCCATGGACTGTTTGACACCCCATTTCTTTTTGCATTTTCATTACTTTATTCCACAAATTTTTCATTCTTTTCTACTTTTTCTCTTCTTCTTTTTTGTATGGAGGGGTTCCATCTTTCTCAAAACCATGGGTCAAGGGGACTTCTTTACCTTTTACCTTCTCTTTTCACATAACCCCAAACTTAGGATTTTTGCCTAAGTTGGCTATTCACACAAACCACAAGTCATGAGGATTAAGGGTAATAGATCAAGAAAGGTCACAATTTCATCAAGTTTCTTCCAAGAAAAGGGTAAGGCTCAAAAAGTGTTCAAGCAAAGATCACATACTCACAAGGTAGGCCACAAAAAGAGGTGTAATGTCAAATAGTTTCACACTCTTCAAAGTTGCATCAGATCATTTCAAGAGATTGCATCACTTGGTCAACTAGACCAACGGGGAAAATTATAGGTGTCATCACACATGGTTCATGGTAAGCTCATCACACAAGGCATTGACACCAATGTCACACAAGACTCCACACATTCGCTAGTGTACAATATTCATCACAAGAGACTCAACTTGAAAATTGGCTAGTCACAACGAGATTCAAGAAGTTAACATATTGCCTATGCAACTTTATTTGGCCTTTTTGTAGCCGCACATTAATTTTTGTTTGATTATGAGCACTATTCAAGTCATTGGTATTGATCAAGACTGATACTTAAATTTGCAAGAGAACATCCACATTCAAACACAAACAAGAGGTGGTATAAAAATTTTCGAAAGGGTAAAAAATCATTTACAATTAAAGCAAGGAGCCACAAGCTCAATCATCCCCAAAAATTAGTACTAAACATAATTTATAGCTCTAAAACCCAATATATACAGAAAAATAGTCACACAAGGTGGGCCTCACCCTACCACAGAACAAAAGCTATTTGTCCTCAAATACGAAAAATAAAATATCCAACAGTCAAATAAAGATAAGACAAAGAGGGAGGTAAAAAGGGATCCTATCTAAACAGTCGCTCTATCTGTCTGGGTATAAGTGCCCGGTGTAGTACTCTGCGAAGTCAACTCAGAAGCAATACCAACTCCACTAGGGCCTGCCCAGCGATGTCAGGATCACTGACTGTACAATAGCCTCCTCTAGATCTGGCAGGTCTCCATATATACTCTCCTCTCTCACCTCGATCTGTTCTTCGTTGGTCTCTGCCTTCGACTCATTAACTGTTGTTCCATCCCTATGTACATCTCCACCGTTAGTCAGAGGAATCTCTGAAATCTCTAGGGCATCATTATCATCAACTGCCTCCAGTAATGAAGTGAAGTCATTAGACTTTAGTTAGTCCAAGTCCTTCATCAGATCCACAAATTAGGCTTTCAAAGCCATAACCTTAAAAGACTCCCCCTGTCTACGCTCACAAGCCATGACTCTTGCAGTCAAATCATCAAAAGAAGCCCGAAGAGGGGTCAGTGCACCTTAAATGGCAGCCTCAATCATCTATGGCACAGCAGCCTCCAATCTAGTAGACCTCACATCAGCCGAGTAGGCGAACTGGCCCATCTTCAGAATCATGGCCTGAGTAATCTTTGTTGGCTGCGAGGAGGTGAAAGCACCTAGAGCCTGTGAAGAAGAGGTAGGAGCTTATGTACCTGAATGCCCAGAGGCCTAAGTAGGACTGAAGCTTCTCTCCTCCTGTCGGCCTCCTTTCGTGTGTACTCGACCTCAATACGCCGGATGTCAGTAAAGGAAGAAGGGGTAACCTCTATATCTCTCGTATCATCCCAGGGCATGCAGGCACAACTCTATGATCAAGACTGGGAATGATAGGGAACTGTGCCTCTGCTTGGCACTCGTGGCCATCTCCTACTTAATAAGGAGTCTCAGGTTAATGCTCCTCTGGGATATGATCGACCTAAGGCAGGCCACCTTGGGGTGGCGAATGATGGACTCATTTTGGGATGGCATGATGGTGCTGCTTATGAAGCCAAACTAGAACCGAGCAGCAATACTTAGATCCCTCTTCTCTATGGGGACCCCTGCCTCGATCAACCTCAAGGTGGTATTGAAAATCAATGGAGCTAGCCAGCCCTTCAAGTCATCCAAGGACTGAGTAGCCAGCAAACCCTCATATGCCATTGTAGCTCCAAGACCCCTGCCAAGTACTGTATTGATGTGCTCGCTATTGCATCAAACTTCCTTACCCTGGACCATGACCGACTTAACTGGTCTGAACTAGCTGGCTTTCTTCTTGATCTTCAGGACCGTCACCATACGATGTATAGAACTATTGGACCCATGACGGAATATAGAGGCCTCTGGGCCTGGTGAGCTACTCAAACTAGTGGAAGTTGAGGGTATCCCTCACCCTGGAGTATTTTCCCTCAAGGCCTTCTGTAGATAAAAACTTCTCCTCGAGGATAGTTCGCAATCCATCACCTTTTAGTCTATTGAATGTGCCGGAGCTGTCACTGAATCTGCTGGGGTGGAAGTTGAATGGACTCTAGCTGAATCAGGGCGAGATCTAGCACGAATCTCAGCCTGCTGGTGCTATAAAGGTTGGTCGTCCTCAGTCTCAGATAAACTAGCCTAGGAGTCAGCAGTCACTCTTTCAGATGTGGGGCTCTTGCCTTTGGTCTAACCTCCCTTTGGTGGCTCTATTCTTCTCTTATTAGGAGGAGTTAATCCCACTTCATTGATTGTGATAGCCCATGCTCTTTTTTGGGGTGGCATGTCGATGTTTGTCCTTGCCATGTCTACATAAACATCAAAGCGAATTAGAAACATTTCATACACAGAACAAAAAAAAAGTTGTAGATAGACTCTTCGAACCAGTCGGCGAGTCACCAAATCACTTTGTCGAGCCAGATCGGGTTCACTAAAAGGATTGGATAAAAAAGTTCTCAGCTAACTGGCCTGTCGGCGATAGGAAAGGCCTTTCGGTGCATTACAGATAGCATTCGGCGAGCAATGATTAGCCCGCCAAAAGTTACAGTGCATTTTAGGATTTGGGGGAGCAGACAAAGGGCGATCAAGAAAGACCTTCTGTGAGTCGTCGAGTGCACTTGGCGAACTCAGCCTTCTCGCCGAAAGTTACAAAACCTTTTTCAAGATAAAGCATGAAATTAAAGGTGATAAGGGAAACTACGGTGAACCGCCGAGTTGTTCGGCGAGCTCGACCCAGCTCTCCAACGACCTAACGTGCCTACTTTCAACCCAACTTCCCAAATTCAACCCCGCAGCCCCCAAAAACAAAATCAAAACATGCACTTCCATAATTAAACTAAGACCCATTACACCCATGCCCCTGGGATACTAAAACTTCTCCTGATTTGGCAAAATTTGGCCATTTGATGGCTTTTCCCTAAAGAATGACATCAACTACTTCAACATTGAGAAAAATACATCATATGGCACAATTGCGGGCTACTTAGAATTCACCTGACTAGACCCAACAACATGCAAACACAACCCCACAATTTCCATCAATTTTAAAGCACAAAAACCTTGGGAATTCAACAATACAAGAATAATAGGCACGATGTTCAAATTAACAAAGGCACACACATACAACTATGATCAGAGAGCCCCAGCACACATCAGTAAGATAAAAATCACGTGTAAATGAGTACAAATCGTGAAATATGAGTTCGGGGTTTAGAAAACTAACCTTAGATGCGAATAATCAAGATATAAAAATCTAGGCGGCAAAGATTCAAACTCCAAGCACACAATCAAAGACTCAAATAAAGTAAAACCATAAAATATGGAAACTATAGTGCGGGTGTGAGTTTGGGAAATGCAAAAGTGACAGAAAATGAAAGAGTTTGAAAGTCTAAACTTTTGGCCTTTCAAAAACCATCCAATTCTCACCCATTCTGCGACATTGGTCTTGCTTGCCGACCCACTCGGCGACACGCCGAGTGCGCACTTACCTCGCCGAGTTTTACAGGACCTCCAGTAAATGTGGGGATCCAAACGATGGTCTAGGTCGCGAACGGTGACCTGGTCGGCGATTGGCCAATCAGCCCTTAGGCTCGCCGAGTTTTACAAACTCAACCTCTAGGATTTCATGAGTCAACCAGTGGTTCAAGTTAGGCACGCTGACTGCTTCGGCGATTCTCCGACCAAACTTTTGGCTCACCAACCTGTATTTTTCTCAAACTTTCCACACTTCAACCTACCAATGCAACACACGATTATTTTTAAACAAAAATAAAGCGATAAAGCCTTGGGTTGCCCCCAAGAAGCGCATTAGTTAACGTCGTGACATGATGTAAGTCCCCAGTTAAGTTCCATCAGTGGTGTTTGCCTCACTTTCATAAGGTGACCCCTCTTTCAGCTATGGGTAGAGACAAGACATCACTTGGTCTATTTGGGACTCTAGTAGCTAAATGAGCATGGAATGAGAGGTTGTCATCTGATTTAGTATCAAGACATTCTCTCTTATCCCCTCCAACACCCTGTTGTGCTCTTCGACTTTGTGTAGAATGAGTAAGAGGACCTCTTGAATTTGCCCACCCTCTTGCTTCTTTGTCTTTCGACGCTCGTGAGGTCAGATGTACCAATCCTTATTATTGGACACTTCTTCCAGTTGCTTGACCTTTTTGGGCAAGATATCCAGCTGCCCCAATAATTTGTCCAAGTGTTGGTCCTTTTCTGCCTCCTTGTTGGTCTTGGCCACGCAATCAAGGAGTTGGGCTACTGTTTCATAGGATTGCCCAATCAAACAACTCGAAGAGAGTTGGTCAGCCACTATTCTATTTTTGGGGCCAAGACCACTGTAGAAGCATTCCAGAAGCATCTTATCTGGAATTCCATGAGTCGGGCACTACTGCAAGAGAGCCTTAAACCTTTGCCAAAACTCATAAACTGACTCACCCTCCAATTTATTTAAACTTAGGATATTATCCCTAAGCATCATCATTTTCAGAGGAGGGTGGTCATTAGGTCAATGTTGCTAGCAGATATAAGTAGATTCAACTATAACTATCAAGAACAAAATACAACTTAACTAAAGATTATCAACCAACACCACTCCCCGGCAGTGGTGCCATTTTGATTAATAACATTTCTAAGAAACATCATCCAATACTAACCGTCAACTATAGGTAGTTACTAATATAACCCAACTGAATGAGTTGGGGTCGAATCCCACAGGGAGTAGTGCGTGTTTAAGAATCAAGAGGAAAGTATGAATATGTTGTAGTCAATAATAAGTAAAGATATTTATAGGCTAAAATAGATATGAGGGTGATTCTAACTATTAGTAACTAGTTGTAAATTAGTAACTAAGCTAGACTTTATTGGGGATAAACTTTCTCTCGAACAATTTACCTCGAATCAAGTTGGTTTCTCTCGAACACCAACAAGCAGCAATTAAAAACAACCTACACTTTAGTCCATTCACTCTCTCGAGCTGAATGTGTGGGAAAGGGTTTAAGATTCACTCTCTCGAGTTGAACCCATGACAACCCAATACCCACAGACCATCAAATCAGTAATCTTGGTTTTAAAACATCTCTTTCGAAGGAGCCAAACACACAAAGGTTGAGTTGCATTTGCAACTACAACCCTTTAAATTGAACCACAATTTCTGATTGAAATCACTTTTAAATAGTAATTACCTTAACAATTAACAATACCCACAAGCTAAATCAACCCATAATCACACCCCAAGAATTGGGGTTTTAGCTAGACATTATAAAAAGATAGAAATCGTTACCAAATTGTGTTTCCATCAACTGGGTACAATTAATTTTTTCTTTACAAAGATCGAAATTGAAGAATCTCAAAGACCCACTTCCAATTTCTCAAAAATGGAAAACTTCAATTCTTCAAAGCTAAGGAAAATATTGTCTCAATACTCTTAGTTCAACCTCAAAAATTATTCTAATGAATGTTTAGAATAATTTACTTTTTAAAAACATAATGTTTGAAAATGTATTTATAGTCGCCAAAAATATGCTGCGAACGGCCATTCGGCGCAACAAGTCAAGATCACCGATCAATTCGGCGATCTGCCCTTTGTTCAGTTCCATCGCCTTTTTTCTTTAACCTTCAACATTCTCAAGTTCTGTAACTTTGGGCAATCCAACACTGAATCGAAGAACCATTCGGTGACTCACCAACTACTCATTTATCTCGCTGACTTGATTTTCTCCTTCAGGGCTTGGCACACTGGAACTTTAGGCGAGGTAATAGCCACTCGGCGACTCGCCTAATGGATTAGGCGATCAACATGCCTTCTTTTCTTCGTTCTTTCAGCTACCTTGTTCCTCTTTTCTTGTTAGTGTCCATGATTTGTTCGTCAATCTAAATACCTAGAAAACAAGGATTTTACATCAGTTATTGGCACAAAATAAGAATTTGAGGACACTAAATCTATCCAAATAAGCCCTAAATGAGTCCAGAACATGGATTCATCAAACCTATTCAACTATTGATAGTCTATGTACATACTCATACTGTCATCCTTCTTCTTAACAAACAAGACAGGAGCACCCCACAGTGAAGAACTAGGACGGATGAAACCTTTATGAATAAGTTCCTAGATTTGAGCTTTAAGCTCGCTCAATTCTATCGAAACCATGTGATAAGGAGGAATGGAGATGGGGCGAGCACCCGGTTCCAAGTCCATGCAGAAATCTTTATCCCTATCTAGAGGCATACCAGGTAAATCAGTAGGAAAAATTTCTGTGAATTCAGACATTACAGGAATAGAATCAATTGAGGGAGCCTTAGCATCAACATCCTGAATATATGCAAAAAATGCCAAACACCTCTGCCCCATCAGTTTCCTAGCCTGAACGAAAGGTATGACCTTAGTTGGCTTAGGCTTGCACACCCCTTCCAACTCTAACTTTTCCCTACACGGGATCTCCAGATGCAAAGACTTAGCATTACAATTAAGAACAACATAATAGGGGGACAACCAAGTCATGCCTAAGATTATATCAAAGTCATTCATATCCGAAATAACCAAATCATCCCAAGTCTGAAAACCTATAAACAGGAAAGAACAAGCACGATAGACACGGATGACTATGACAGACTCTCCAATTAGGGTAGAAACATAGATGGGGGAATCAAGAACAACCAAAACCGCAGAAAATCCCAAGGCAAAGTGAATTGACACATATGTATAAATAGAACCTAGAACAAACAAAAAAATAGCCATACTGTCAAAGAAAAGAATAGTACATGTGATCACTGCATCAGATGCCTCAGCCTTGGTCTTACCTACAAGGGCATAAAACTGAGCTATGTCATCTTGACGGGGAACCTCATTGCCTAGCCGCACTACTCCCCTACCTACATTACCATTTGCCTAGCCAGTAGGGCCTCGCTGATTTCCTTCTCACCAACGTCATCTGCCATTACTACTGCTGCCCGCTGGTACCACTACTCTAATCTACTGTTGCACGAGGTCAGACATGCGCAGATGGAGACAATCTCTCCTTATATGTCCAGGTTCTCCACAATTGTAACAACTGTGGTCAAAAGATTGCATGCTGCTAGACGCGGGTGCGGCGCCCTGACTATCCTGAACAGGATTCTGCTGTGGAGTTCCCGAGTAACCATATGTAGAAGTGGGCATAGCTGAATGAATTGGTCGGGCTGCAAGTGTCGTCCTGCCTGAACCTCTAGAGTAGGAACCATGAAAGTTACCTTTGTTCTTGGGCTTCTTCGCCAAAGCCTTGGCATGCCCATCACGTCCAAGTACTTCCACTTTCATCACAAAGTTTATCACCTCATTAAAACTTTTACTTGCAAACTTCATGTGAACAAACAATAGCTATAATTTGGGGTTGAATTCCTTGACAAATAGACGAATCGACGAATCCTCTCTTCCTCTGTAGTCACCAACTGTGTAGCATATCTGGACAAGGCATGTAACTTAGCCTCATAACCAACTACAGTCATACCACCCTGCTCCAAGGCCATGAACTCATCCTTCTTGCTATCTCTCAATGTCTGGGGCACATACCTCTCCAGAAATAAATCATGGAACTGCATCCAAGTAAGTGGGGGTAAGACTGGTGATCTGCATTGCACATTGGCCCTCCACCACTGCTTAACCTAACCTTGAAGCTAGAAGGTCACACACTCTACTCCATGTTGGTGCACAATGCCTAACTTGTGAAGCCTCTAATATCAAGCACAAATGAACTCATAGGCACCCTCACTCTCAGAACAATGGAACACATGCAGCTTTAGCTTCAGAAACTTAGTCAACATCTCGTGCTCGATACCAGTTATCACAGGACCCAATAGGGGATGGAAGAATGCATATGTACCTAATACTCTATCAACCTTGGAACAGTAGCAACAACGGGGTGGTTGACTAGAAGTTGAGCAGCCTGCACTGTGGGAAGGACTCCAGAGCCGACCAACCCCTTCAAAAAAGTCATGATGTGCTGAGCTATCACTAGGTCTAAGTGAGGAATGTCTGTAGTCTCATCCCGCGCATCCTCCTCTTGTCCAACAACTTCCTCGTCTTCAATCTTCACATTATCTTCCACCTCTTCTTGGGGTGCAGGAGGGGTCTCTTCCCTCGAAACATTCTCAACTAGGGCTCCACCCCTGGTGGGTGCTACCCTTTCTGGGCCTCTACCCTATCCTCTTTATTTACCCTTGTCTTGGTCACGACCTCTTCCTGCGGGCTCCTCTGGTTGGTCATTGATGGGAGCTACGGGGCAGACGCCATTATATCACGTGTTAACCATCTATGGACAGAAGAGTGAAGGAGATTAGATACCAATTTGGATCACAAGATACCAATTAGAATCAAGTCATAACACGAAAAGGAGAAGAAGACAGAGAGATTTTCCTAACGTTCTGTAGCCTCTCAAAGAAAAACACAGACGTCTCCATATAGTTCCATAAGACTATACTAGATTCATTTTGGTACAATTAGATCAACGAACCTGGGCTGTGATAGCAACCTTGTCACGGCCCAGACCGCTGTGATTGGCACATATATTAACCCTCCGGTGGGAGAACCACTACTACAACCCGACTAAACAACTTAAAGAAACTAAACCATTTAAATATATGGAAGCAGTTTGAAATAATGAATTAAGTACTGAGTTCCCCATAAACTAAGAAGATTTAACAAAACAACCAAGCCTAAACCTCACGAAAATTTAACCATTAGACCTGAAAGTCATTGTACCAAAACTCTACCAATCAACAAGTCTAAGAAAAAGGGGGTGCAACCCCGAAAACTAAGCATAAATAAAGGTCTAAATATATAGTCTGAGACCGAAAATAATGGACTAAACTAATGACAGATCTATGGCACCCAGAAAGAATTGGCTCACTCTCGAATCTGGTATCAGGCAATGATTTCCTAACTAAGGTCTGTTAGTAGCAACCTGAAGATGCCCTGTAATAAAAAAAGAAAGAGCAAGTGTAGTATCAGTACATGAAACGACGGTGTATTGGTAGAATCATGCGGCTGCTCCAGTAAGCAAAATATAAGCATGTAACTACAACACAGTAAACAAACATATACAGAATGCATAATTCAATTATCATTTTAGGATCAACATACAATTTCCAAATATCAATGGCAGGTAGATATGAATGTAATAATAACAAGTGGTCTTCTCATGGAATCAATACCCAAACTGTTAGTATGTCGGCACGTGACACCCGATCCAATATATATATGTCAGAAAGTGACACCCGATCCAATAAATGTGTTGAAACATGATACCTGGTCCAATATATGTGTCGGAATGTGACACTCGATCCAGTCAGCACAACCATAGTAACAATCACACCCATAATGAATAGTGCACATAGTCACGTAGTCAAGTAAAAAGTTCATAACGTGTAATTGTTCGTACTTAATCCTTTCGTTATATTCGATTCATGTTTATCTATTCACATACATGCATGCATACAATGGAGCAATTAACAGGCATATATAACACAATAGGAAGTCAAACCATCACCTAGCTCAAAAACAAGCCTGAATACTCCTAAGACAATTGAGTCTTTCCTTTCTAGAGTCTTGCAGCTTGTTCTTGGTCTTTAACAATTAATTAATTCAATGATCAATAAACAAGGCCTAATTTATGTAGTTTATATCAAAATGTCAACCGAAGGCAAAATGCATGATCCTAATGCTCATCTAGAGCTTTTCACACCATTAACTTCAGGCCAAAATCCTCTCCCAATGATAATTACTAAAGATTCTAAATTCTAAGAATGGAAATAAAGATTAGAGGAGTAATTAACTTACCTTTTACGTGAAAATTCATAGATATTTGATGAGAAAGAACCCTAGCTAGGTTGTCCCTTAGCTCTAAAGAATGAGGGTTTGCAGAAAATAACAATTTTAGGGTTTTTTCTGCGGTTTAAGTTTCGACTGGCCTGGCACAATAGCCTCGCCTAGGAGGAACTAACCCCACCTCGGCGGCTTGCACAGAGACAGAAACTCAGAATTTGAGTTCCAAGCTCGTATTTTGCAACACACCTTCTATCCTTGACGTTCTTAAACTACACCTTCACGCTAAGATCAGTTTCGAGAATGATACTCGCCAGAATTTGATTCCGTAAAGCGGTACAGGCTCCTTAACGTCTTAGATATCAACTCATATGATCAATATCATGATTAGATCCCCTATCCATTACCGGATTGCCGTAGACCTGACCTGACTCTGATTTCATCCAATTCTGGCTTAGGCTAGAAATTTCCAAGTGACTTCTTAGAAGTTTTCTGACCCAAATTCCTCCCCCATTGGCTTTTCCATAACGAAGGGAACAATTCATTACTATTGCAAGCAAAATGGAAAGCCTAGTGGACAAAATTTTCCCTTCCTCTTTTCCCTCACAGATCAAATCTGTAAAACTGAAGTCATAAAATTGCAAAAGTTGAAAGATAAGTACTTCAAGTCTGGTCTTGTAGTTTTATCAAGTCTACACTCTGACAAACCTTGAAGGAGGGGTATTTGTAGACATTGAAATTTTGTGGGACTCTACATGGTGTGGTTATTTCGAGTTGGGACTCTACAAGGTGTGTTCAATTCCAATTAGGATTCTTGAAGGTTACTCAACCATAAATCTTAGTTCATATCACGACTAAAAATGGACATGATGGCACATGTCTACTCCCACCAAGACAAGTCTGTCTGAACCAATGAAACGAAAAATGCAAAAATATAAAGCAAAACAAGATAATGTGGAAAACTGAATCTTTCTATTAAAAAAACCCCCAAAATTTGGTTGTCACGTGTACAAGCCTCTAAATACATAAAGTGCAGAATTGAAATAATTACAAGTCTCGACCTTTGTCTCTCAAATAAAACAAAGTGTAAAGGAAAGGATAAAGAGGGCATGCCGAAGTAACCAGCAGCTACTTGTCCAAATACTTGAAAAGCCTCGAACTAAAAGGTAGAAGAAGAAGAAGAAGAAGAAGAAGAAAGAGATCACACAGATCCAACCTCAGATCCTAGACAAGTGTAGAAGCAAGGGGGGAGTACCAACAACACGGTACCGAGCAAGATACCTAATAAACATGCTATCTAGCTAGAAATTGAATACCTCTTACACTCCAACTGAGCCTCCTTAAACTAAAACCTACACAAAAATTAGCACAACCTAACATATCTACAACACACTTATCACAAGGCTCAAAATACACAATGCAATTGTCACAATTCAACAACAAAACAGATCAAGTCAATCTCAATGTCAAGTAGATCAATCACATGCAATAAGTGTATCAATCAAAATTAACAAGTGATTCACAAAAAAGTATCAAAATGCATCAAATCAAAATAATTGATCTCTCACTAGACCTATTTCCCATAGGCACAATAGCACTGGCCAAAACCATTTCCCATTGGCTTTATATTAAATAACTTGCCGGAACCATTTCCCATATGCACAATATCACTAGCCGAAATCGTTTCCTATCGACTTTATGTCAAGTCGCTAGCTTGAACCATTTCCCATCAACCTTAATATCAATTCACTAGTCGACAATGACCTCGGCATCATAAGCATCACTAATCTCATCACAATGCTCAGTAATCAATGCGTACAAGTAATAGGCGGAATGACATGGTAAGCCCTTATACTTGGCTCTGTTTGTAGGTTAGACCCTTATACTTACGATTTTGTCAACTAAACCCTAAACTCGTTGAAAGACAATATTTTAAACCATTTCCTCATCCTATGTGTGCGCGTGTGATACACTTATTTACACGTAGGATTCCACATTATTTTGAATGACACATTAGAAATTAAAGATTAGACAAATAAAATAAAAATAAAAGCCATATCCCCATCACATTTCTGCCTCTAACTCCGCCGCTCTCCTCCATTCACCGTTCTCCGATCAATGGCTTCAAAGAAGGCACAAGCTCCACCTCCATCTTCCAAGCCAGCAGATCTAACCAGGGCTACCAACAGTTAATATGCATTATTTCATTTGCTTACATAGCTCTTGTAAGGGCTACTTGTTTTAGAAATTTCTAAGCTTATTTTGGAAAATATCGGAGGACATATGAGCTACACAACTATTTTGAACAATAGTTTTGATCACAGTTACTATTTTGACTATGTTGGATATTTAATTGAGTTATTTATCTCGAAAAAAAAAAACATACCCTGTAACTTTTATCATTTTCTCCATTTTTGCTCTCAAATTGAGCACAAATTCATGTTAAATGGATAGAATTCTTACCAATTTGACTTGAATTCTACATTATTAGTTCACAAGCACAAATCCAACAAATCTCTATACAATTTTAAATTTATTTCATAAATTAGCAAAACCCATTTGTTATTTTTGAAGCTTCATCAAGCTTATCAATGAAGTTTTTCATTTTTCAATACCCACTATCACCAGAAAAAACGCACGAAATTGAGATTTTGAAAAATCAAACATGGCAAAACGAAAAGAACTAGGAGGGAAATTGATTTGCAGCAAAAAGAATGAACTTTGAGAAAATATTTAGGGGTGGGACAGTATGTGGGGGTGTTAAGAAGAAGAACGAGGGAAATGATGGGTGAATCCAAAGAAAGAACGAAAGAAGTGGAATAGGTATAAGAAATTTTGTTGGGGGGGGGGGGGGGGG
>JAJOOB010025228.1:0-27476 GCA_029582485.1 Solanum tarapatanum | reverse complement strand
TTTCACAAATCCCCCCCCCCCCCCTTTAATTATTTGTTTTGAAAGTACGTTGACTAAACGAATATAATCGTGGGTTAAAGTTAAGTCTAAACCATATTTCTCGTGGGATCGACCCCAACCTACAAGTTGGGTTCTTTACTTGATAATGATTTCGGAGAAGTTCCTAATTACGATACTAATCCTTTTCTTGGCTTTTATTTTAAGTTGGCATGTTGTATTTACATTTTTGCTTGTTGGGTGTTTGAGCTAAATGTTAGATATTACGCCCTTAGCCTGCTAAGAGTAATCTTATTCGAGGACGAATGTTCCCACGGAGAATATATTGTAACACCTTGCAACTAGAAGAATTAGAATTAGAAAGAACCCATGGAGCAGCTGGACAAGTTTGAAGTCATCACTCTCCCTGGTATCATGCTTGAGAATATGCATAGGTTCATGACCTGGAAGAATGTTAAGCATGGAATACCTTATGGGTACCTCTTGAATCATGTATTTGAACACTTTTGGGTGCCTCTTGGCAGGGGAGGTGCAGGGACTATAAAACAGACTTTTTTCGCAACCACACTCTTGGAATATGAGTGTAGAGGGTAAGGTCAAGGCTAAGTCCCATGTTTCTGAGCTTCTTCAGAAATAGGACATTCTCAAGCGTGAGTTGGAGAATTTTACGACTACTTTGAGTGGAAAAGATGTGGAAATTGCTAGACTTCGGGCCCAGCTTCAACAAGCTATTTCTCAAGGACCTGTTACTGGCATTGACAGTAAGGAGGACATTGATAAGCTGAGGGCTGAAAATGTGCGGCTGCTTGAGTCAAATGCCTCACTGAGTGAGGAAGTTAAGTCCCTTACAAAGCAACTCCTTCAGGCACATGTTGATGCTAACTCTCGCCTGAATCTTATGTTGCAATCCTTCTCTCTTTTGTCCCCCTCCATCCTAAAGTGTCTGTGTATGTTCAATGGGTCTTTCAGTGTCTTTTTTTTTCTCTTGTCATCAGTTGTAGTTGCAATGGCCTGTTTTTGGCTGGATTCAGTTGCCAGTTTTGTGATATGAAATCAACATCTTATTTTCCTTACTTTGTTGTGATTTTATCTTCGATGTTCCTGTTGTCTGATCATTTACTATGTTGCATATGGCTTTGAATTCTATACAATTTTGCATGCAACTTGTGTATATTTACTGTTTCTCCTTTTAAATGATGTCAAAAGGGGGATTAACTTAACTGTTTAAATGTTGGGGCTTGGTCTTGTTTTAGAAAAAAGAATGTTGACAGGGGAAACTTGGCGATAGGGGGGGATTGAATAATGAATGCAACTCAAGTGAGGCGGTTTGTTTGTTATCATCAAAAAGGGGAAAACTGATGTATTTCAGTTGTTTTGATGATCCTCACAAATGCAGGGACCCAGTCCCCAACAAAGTGTTCTCGTCCAGATACAATATGGTGTACAACTGGAAAGTTGTTCTGTTAGTGTGTTGGTGGAGTATTCAACATACTTCACCAATAGAAATGGACGAGGTTGTTTGTCCAATGATCAACAATTCTTCTTGATTGATATAATCAAGGAACAAACAACTTGCAATATTCATTCATTCAAAGAGAGTGAAATCAAGCTTCAGATACAAAAATACAACAAGGGACCTTATCAACGGAAAAAGTGTTTTCTGTATATAATATTGTTTTGAATGATTGTATTGTGCTAAACTTGTAGGATTCGTTTCAGTCTTATAAGAAATGTTTCAAACCTTTGTGTGAGTTGGTGTAAGAACATTGTTAGAGTTAACTTTGTGTCTTACTGTTGAAGTCTATATTGATTAGGGATAATTAATATAGTGGGCAATGAATGCATTGCTTTGACTCATTAAGTAATAGGTATATTACTTAGTGTGAGATTAAGAGTTTAGTCTCATTGTTGTAGTTGAAATTTGTATTCACTTTTGCTTGGAGAATAGTGAAAATAGTTGAAAATCCTGTGTGACAGGTCATGGTTTACTCCCTTGAGCAAGGAGGTTTCCATGTAAAATCTCGTGTATCCATTGTACTTCCAGTTATTCACTTTTATCATTCTAACTGTACTAAAGGACATGGTCCTGTAATCATTAGTGAATGCATACATTTCAACTGTTGGTTACTTAACGACCTAACGGATTAGTTAGTAGGTTAGTTAGGCCAACATATTTTCTCTCAACTTGTATAAATACCGCAAAATAATCAATTTTCCATTCATTCAGGAAATGTGAGAATGTTACTCTCAATCAGTTTCTCTCTGTGTTCTACTTTAGTTGCTCTTCAATGCTCACCATCAATGGTGGATGTTTGATTCTTCTCTCTTTCAACTGAGTTTTGACATAATATCACAACTAGGAATTTCTTTCTTTATCTTCTACAGGGATTACACTCGAGTTTTTCAGTTTGAGGTTTTTCATATTTCTAATTCAATTTTTGATTCACTATTTCGATTCTCAATCTCTCTTCTCATTTCCTTGCAATTTTGCTTCAGTCAACTAGATCACAATCTTTTTTTTACTTCTATCTTTGTATTTCCAGTTTTTCTCCAACTTCCTGCAATTTTTTTTGAGCCCCTATAATGGTAGAAGTTACAACTCTAGGTGTGGACAAATTAGTCAATCCAAGCAGTCCTCTCTATATCCATCCATCTGATAGTCCAAGGGTAACTCTAGTACTTGTTCCTTTCGATGGAATTGGTTATCAATCATGGAGACGAGGAGTACTCAGATCCCTATTAGTGAAGAACAAGTTAGGTTTCATTTATGGGGACTATAAGAAATCGACTTCAACTGATCCAAGTTATAGGCAGTGGGAACGATGTGATAATATGGTCACATCCTGGATTCTTAATTCACTAAGCAGAGAGATCACATACATTGTAGAGTATGTGGATAATGCTTTGAAATAGTGGACTGAGCTGGAGGATCGTTATGATCAAACAAATGGAGCAAAGCTATATCATATTAGAGAGAAATCATTGATCTCAATCAAGTAATTTTGGACAACACTACATATTGCACCAAGATAAAGAAACTTTGGGAGGAATTGAATAATTTGACTACTAAGAGCCAATGCAAATGTGTATGCACCTGTGGAGCTAAGCACAACATGCACAAGGCTAAACAAGATAGAAGACTAGTTTCTTATGGGACTAAACGAAATCTACACAGTGATTAGGGGAAACATATTAATGATGAATCAATTGTCGTCTATGCCACAAACATCTGCTTTGTTGATACAAGAGGAAAAGCAAAGAGAATTTAAGCCACAAGCTCAAATGTTTGTTGAATCAAGTTCCCTTGTTACCAGCACTTTAGGAACCTTTGCTAGTAGCACATCAGGTGGTTCAGGGGGTCGAGGTTTTAAGAAAAACTATTCCTTCTCAGTTTTAAACCACAAAAGTGGGCCATTCTGTGAATATCGCAAGAAACTAGGTCATACTAAGGATAAATGTTTCAAGATACATGGATATCCATAAGGTTCAACTCATAATCGATTCGCAAGGAAACAAAATGGACATCAGACCTACAATCAATTCCAAAGGTAGCAATTTTATGGCCAACACAACTCTAACCATGTACACAGGTACAAAAACAAAGGAAAGGATATATCAGCTAATTTTGTGGGATTATCATGTGATTTCAATCCTGACCAAGGAGGAAGTGGATCTGGGAATCAAACTGACAACCAAATTAACCACAAATCAGTATCACCAACGAGCAATATGGACAGGTTTCTCATCTGATTTTTAATTGAACTGAAATGGTGTTTAAATACAAAAAATTATTATTTATAAGGTTTGGAGAGAATAACTTGCTTATTGCTCAATGATTACACTGATATAAATACATAAAGAGCACTAACAAACTATGGTATCTAAATAATCAAATCCCTACAAATCAGCTAGACTACCATATATACAATATTGTGCAGCTGTAAATTGATTTTGTAACACTCCCCCTCAAGATGGAGCGTAGATATTGATCATGCCAGCTTGTTACAAAAGTAATCAACTTGAGTTCCATTTAGCGCTTTTTGTGAACAAATCAGCTAGTTTCTCTCATGTCTTCACATAACCAGTGGAAATCAATTTTTCCTAAATCTTCTCACGAATAAAATGACAGTCTACCTCAATATGTTTAGTTCTTTTATGATACATCAGATTTGAGGCAATGTGAAGAGCATCTTGATTATCATACCGGAGCTAAGCTGGTGTATGATGCTTATGCCAATTTTTGTTAAAAGATGATGTATCCACATAATCTCAGAAGTAGACTGCGACATAGCTCTATACTTGTATTTTGCACTAGATCGAGATACAACACTTTGCTTCTTACTTCTCCATGAAACTAAGTTCCCTCCAACACACACGCAATATCATGTAGTCGATTTCCTATCAATTTTGGACCCAACATTGTCAGCATATGTAAATCACTCAACACGAGTATGACCTTGATTGATATACAATATGCCAAGTCTAGGGGCTCCTTTCAAGTAACACAAAATCTGTTCCAAAGCTTCCCAATGTTTAATCGTAGGCGCGGACATGAACTGGCTAATAACACTTTCTGCAAAAGCAATATTTGGACGAGTCACAGTAAGGCAGTTTAACTTCCCAACTAACCTTCTATATTTCTCTGGATCATCAAAATGATCTCCATCATCTGTCATAAAATGCACATTGGGAACCATTAGAGTACTACAAGGTTTAGCTCCCAACTTTCCAGTGTCAGCAAACAGGTTAAAAATATACTTTCTCTGAGATAGAAAAATTCCCCTCTTGCTTATATTTACTTCTGATCCCAAAAAGTATCTTAACGGGCCAGATCCTTCATTTGAAATATGGTATTTAAGAAAGACTTAAGGGAAGAAATCCCCGCATAATCACTTCATGTGATGACAATGTCATCAACATATACAACAAAGAGAATAGAACCAAATGTTGATTGCCGATAGAAGATTGAGTGATCACATTTGCTCATTTTCAACCCAAAATCTTGAACTACCTCACTAAACTTGCCAAACCAAGCACGTGGAATTTGCTTCAATTCATACAGACTTTTTCAAATGACAAACTTTCACATACTCCTCTTGAGCAACAACACCGGGTGGTTGCTCCATATAAACTTCCTCCTCAAGATCACCATGAAGGAATGTATTCTTGATATCTAACTGATCCAAAGGCCAATTTTTGAAACTAGCTAGAGAAATGAACAAGCAAACAATAGTGAGTTTGGAAACTGGAGGGTAGGTGTCTGAATAATCTACCCCATATATCTGAGCATACCCTTTAGCCACAAGTCTATCCTTAAGTCTTTCTACAGAACCATCCAGATTAACTTTAACTGTGAAGACCCACTTACATCCCGATGGTTTCTTTTCCTTTGGTAAATCAACCAAATCCTATGTATGATTTTCCTCTAAGGCATGTATTTCATCTAATGTTGCATTAGACCATCCTGGATGGTTCAAAGCCTCATTTACTGTTTGGGTACATAATGGAGTCTAGAGAAGCAATCAAAGATCTAGACGTAGAGGATAACCGGTCATAGAAAACAAAATTAGCAATAAAATATGTGGATTTTCACGTGCGTGTACCTTTGCGAAGAGAAATAGGAAGGTCAAGCTTTTCTAAAGGATCAGGTGACCGAACGGGTGCATGAAAAGTATCATCAGTCTCTCGCCTCCTTAAATAAACTTGAACAATTAGCGGTGTTGTTACCACAGATGGATTAGGTACTCAAGGTACAACAATTTAGTGGTGATCAACAAAAGAACCGAGAGATGGAGGAACAAAATCAAATTGTTTTGTCAAAACATGAGTGACTTAATAGACTAACCACTCATCTTCCTCCCCTGACTTATAGAAGTAGGAGGTGCATAAAAAATGGTGTAGTCTCTGAAAATACCACATTATTTGATACAAGATATTTGCCAAGTTCAGTAGAATAACACTGATACCTTTTCGAAAAGCGAGAATAACCTAGAAAAACACTTTTCAATGCCTTAGGATATAACTTGGTAACATATGGTGGAACATCTCGAACATAACATGTTCTTCCAAACACCTTCGGTTCCACTGGAAATAGTGACTTATTAGGAAAAAGAACATTATAAGGTGTATTACCAACAAGCACAGTAGATGGCATGCAATTAATCAAAAAACATGTTGTAGAGATTGTATCTGCCCAAAATTGTTTAGGAACCTTCATCTGAAATAAAAGTACCTGAGTTGTCTCAAGTATATGTCTATTCTTCCTCTCAGCAACTTTATTTTGAGAGGGTGTATCAACACATGAAGACTGGTGGAGAATACCATGTTGTCTCAAATATGATTGAAACAACTCTGACATATATTCTTTAGCGTTGTCACTTCTTAAAGCGCGAACCGAAGCATTGAATTGGGTTTTAACTTCAGCAAAGAAGGCGCAAAAGTGAGTAAACACTTCAGAGCGACTCTTCATAAAATAAATCTAAGTCATTCGAGAGAACTCATCCACAAAAGTGACAAAATACCCATGTCCCATTTTGGAAGTGACTTGACATGGTCCCTAAACATCAAAATTAACGAACTCAAAAGTTGACTAAGCCCGCTTATTAACCGTTAGACCTACTGAGTTGCGATGATGTTTTGCAAATCGACATGACTCGCATTCCAATGAAAAATATTTTGAAATTGAGGACAAAACTTCTTTAACAGAGGTAGAGATAGATGTCCCAATCGGCAATGTGCTTCAAACGGAGACACTACACTTGAGTAGGCAACAGACTGAGACTCCCATTCATCAAGGATATAAAGATCATCAGATACATGTCCTTTACCAATAACTTGTTTGGTTGTAAGATCACGAAAC
Organism: Solanum tarapatanum; assembly: GCA_029582485.1. Classification (NCBI taxonomy): domain Eukaryota; kingdom Viridiplantae; phylum Streptophyta; class Magnoliopsida; order Solanales; family Solanaceae; genus Solanum; species Solanum tarapatanum. Next base: position 20,620 of record JAJOOB010025228.1, on the reverse strand, counting down.
AAACAATGATCGGGAAAGAAAGATATATAGAAATTAAGGTCTTTGGTAACTTTGCTAACAAAAATCAAATTAAAGGCCATCACTGGTAGACTGAATATAGATGACAGGGTAATAGATGAGGTTGGTTTAACAATCTCATATCCAACACCGTTACAAGTTGATCCATCAGATACAGTAACCGGATAAGGTGCTTTGTGTGATTGAAAGCTAGAAAATACATTAGGATTACCTGTCATGTGATTTGTTGCACCTGAATCAATCACCCATTTATTTGAAGACGTTATAAGACATGACTCTCTAAAAGAATTAACAGAAGTGGGTTCCTTCACTGATTTATGATATTGAGAGATTTTAGCAAATTCTTCCATCGAAACCAAAACCTTTTTATCATATAATGAACTTGAAGCGGTCGTTTCCCCAAACTCACTATATCAAATCAAAATAATAGAGAAATTGACAAAGCTCTGCAATCAGAATACTAGAGAAATTGCCAAAGTTTTGCATCAAAATGTTATACTAACAATTTTGTCCACGCCAACAAGTCAGATTGTTTGACTCAACTCAAAAAGAGCTTAAGTCAAATATAAAGGTCTTAATAGTGAAGCAACCAACTCTCAGCTAAAGGGTTCAAACTCAAATAGACTGAAACACCAGTTGTTCTATAGATGGTCTAGAAAATAATATATGAAATACCCAAAAATAATCCAGATGTGAAACTAATTGAATAGTGAAGAGTAAAAATTTGAATAGCAGCAACAAAATTCAAACAACGTTGCAGCTCAAAACATATCAAAGCGGCAGACAAAGAAATTCGAACTCAAATATGACTAAAAGAAATCACAGAACATGGTTGTTGATGCTAATTCTTCAAAACTTGGTCCAATATCCAAAAGACTACCATAAGTAAGTAATGAATTTCAAGACGACACCAAATCAGGAATCTTGACCAAGATTGGTCCACACACGCGCCTTCACGTCTGGCTAATTCCGATGACAACCAGCCGTGAAGTTCGACATACTACACTTTCTAATCTGACTAGGCTCTGATACCATGTTATTGATAAGGTTTGGAGAGAATAACTTGTTTATTGATCAATGATTACAGTGATATAAATATATAAAGAGTACTAACTAACTATGGTAACTAAATAATCAAATCCCTACAAATCAGCTAGACTACCATATATACAACATTGTGCAGCTGTAAATTGATTCTGTAACAAAAATAAATAAATAACTAAAGCATATATTTAAGAAATTACTTTTCACATGATTTCATGATAACAAACTCTTAAAAATAGCAACTTGACTCCTATAAAACAACAACTATTTGAAAATGTTGAAGATGGTTAAAAGACTAGAGAAAATCCAACAACTCTTATGGACTTATTACTGCAGTAATTGAGGCAATTAATCAACACTCCCCTTTGCTTCAATTGCTGCGAATTCCAGGTATTTCTCTGAGAAATTTGAATCTGCTCCTTGTCAAGGCTTTGGTAAAAGTATCCATCAGTTGAAGATCTGTCTTCCAGTACTTTAACCCAACAGATCCTTCTTTCGGTGCGTCTCTTAGAAATAATAATTTGATATTGAAATGCTTGTTTTTTTCATGAAAATCTAGATTATTTAAAATAGAAATAGCTGCTTGATTATCCAAGAACACCTCTGTGCATTTTTCTTGCTTTAAATTCATCTCAAATAGCACTTTTCTAAGCCATAAGGCTTGATTTGCAGCAGTTGTTGCTGCTATGAATTCAACTTCAGCCGTTGATTGTTTAACAATCTTTTGCTTCTTAGAACACCAAGAAAACACTCCTGGACCAGATTAAAACAATAACCAGAAGTACTTTTTGTGTCATCGAAAGAGTCACCCAATCACTATTAGAATACTCATGCAACACATACAACTTATTTGTATAGAGCTTAATTCCAAAATTCAATGTTCCTTTAACATATCTTATCACCCTTTTAGCTTCTTTAAAATGAGCGTCAGTTGCACCATTACTGAATTTATATAAAAGATTTACAACATATAAAATGTCGGGTCTAGTTGTAGTAAGATACATGAGACAGTCAATCAAACTCATGTAAAGAGTCTCATCCATTTTTTCAGCTTCATCATTCTTACTCAACTTCTCCTTCTAACAATTTGGAGTAGTTGTCTCTTTGTAATTTTCAATTCTAAACTTTTTCAAAATGTCTTTTGCATACTTCTTTTGACAGATGAACACTTCATTTTTCTCTTGCTTGATTTCCATTCCCAAAGAATACATCATTTCTCCCAAATCCGTCATCTCAAAATTATGTTGCATATCTTCTTTAAATTTCTACCATTAGCAATATAAGCTCTAAACATGTCCATCACCTAAAAAATTAAGGTGTAGTCAACAAAATTAGAGTAAAGAAGGAAGTCTCAATCAATTTAATACTGACGACTCAATTGCACGATTGAGAGTATGAAAGAATGAGAAACATTTGTAAATGTATCATAGCCTTTTCGTTATAAATGTGACATGCTTCACATTCATAAAAAGGACTCTATTCGACACGGTTTCGTAGACACCCTAGGACACTTGTCCCGAGATGAGACATGGCATTCAGAACCCCCATAGGCCCGAGAGTACCAACCAACTTGCTTAACCCGAATAATATAATATAAATACCAATTTAAATATTAATGTGGAAAGTAAAGCCCATTTCAACTAACCTTCAAGAAAATTCAAAAGAGGAAAATCAATTTGACTCTTAATTAGAAACCAAATTCAACTAACCATAGGTCTACGAAACCTCTAGTAAAAAATTAACAATGTTTACATCGGGATATTTCCCCCAACATATTATGAAAATCAAAGGAAAGACACATAAAGAAAAGCTCACTTTATAGAAGATGGAAAGCTCACCACAATATTGATTGTTATCCCTCAATGATCTATTATTGCCTGAAACTATGAACTTGTGTATCCGATCCTACCTCGTGAAATGATGTAGCATCCGAAGACGATTAGTACAACGAGTACTGACATGCAACCCACGGGAAAGGATAAACATTATACATATATAAACCATAATAAAAAAAGGAAGGCAAAATCATAAGTGCAGATCCAAAACATTTGACGTAGACCTTTCAAAAATCATTAATCCTGAGTAAAGTAGTGTTCACCGATATAATGCGACTCACGGGCTATATGGGTCCGGCCTCCGCCTGACCGAGGGCCTCAATCCATGTATACCGCATGGATTTAAGAAATATAAAAATCAGGCAAACTAAACTCTGCCAAAGTAAATATTGTATAGGCTACTACGATTAAAACCCTACAATGGTCATCCATATTTTAGGATAAAGACCTCCCACGTCTGTAAATGCGGTTTAGGGTGATGAATCACAAGGACTTTATACCTTTTTTGTCACTCCCCGAGCCTACACCCTGGGTGGGACTGCCACTCGAGATCAATTGCTGGCTCTAACTGAACCCTTGGCCTGGCTTACTTATTCAGCGGAAGACTTAACTTATCAAAAATAACCCATATAAAACTTATAAAGAAAACCTTCAACAAGCCAATAATACAAACTCAAGTCTCAACATAAGATAATGAAAATGAAAAGACTAAAGAACTAACAAATGACAGTCTATGAAGCCTCTACACAACTGAGGTTGATGTCAGGACAAGACCCACGACATCCTAATGAACTAAAACTACTAAAAGCAATAAAAGGGGTCCTCCGAAAGAAAGGAGGCTCACCAACAAACTCTGGAGCTCAACTAGAATCAACGATGCGCTGGATTTAGATCCTAGTTATTTGTATTTGCATCATTAAAAGATGCAGGACAAATGACATGAGTACATTGAATGTACGAGTATGCGAGAGGAATTCTAAAATAAGACCTAAGCTTGAAAGAAACTAAAGAACTTACCACGCTCAACCCAAGTCATTTCAATATAAGGCAGTAGTGTAAATGCAATATAAAGAAAATCTTTTAAAACATAGATGTCAACTTTGTGTATTTGGAAATACAATAATACTCTATGTGTATGCAAAGATGCAATATAACTCTAAAATGTATATAAAAATACAAATGAACTGTGTATATTAGAATACAAATACTTCTATAGGAGTTTCTCTAACCGAAAACCATCACGTAAGAGCTATTGTGATGATATAGTGTTTTGCCTCAAGCTACCAGGGTCATTCTATACCTTGCCTAGGTATAGAACCTGACTACTATGTGGATCCACTAGTCTATGCTAAAAAGAACTAAGAAATCATCTAAACAATATGACCCTTTTCTACCCATGATGGCTCATGGTTTATGAGGGCAGGGAGTTGTATGAACTCTCCCCCATATCGGTGCTCAACACTACTCCCAAAATATGATGCTAGCTCTTATGTTTCAAAACATACTTCTTTCTGTGATTTGAGATAATTGCTCAAAAACTTAGCTGAAAGCTATCTTGGAAATCAAAGTTTCCTCTCTTGCTTAATTGTGAAAGTGTTTACTCTTTTGTGAAAACTAGCTCAAAGGCTCTTTGAAAATGAAAGTTTCCTTTTCTTGTTTAAATACGAAAACATGTTAAACTCTTTGGGAATACATAGTCCCCATATACTTTGAAGTAAAGAACTTCAATCTTTACTATTTACTCTTTACTCAACTTGAACTTTAATTCTTAAAACAAAGTTAAAACATTTGGAAAAGACTTTTAGAAAACTCTAAGAACTTCTCTTGACTTTGATCTTAACTTTCCTTGAATTGAATTATGGACTCAAGGCTCATGATCTCATGTAATGGATGATTTCATGTTGTTTAAACGTACCTTAGAGTGTAGGAATCAACTAGGAAACATAGGTACGTTTCAAATGAACTAGTACAGAAAGAATGGGAAAGAAGTAGAAGACCTGCGTCCCTGGATCTCTGAGTGGCACGGGGCGCAAGACCCAAAACTTCATAGCTGAAGTTGGGGTGCGCTGGCTGGCATGGCTCCCAAGGGCACGCTGGTTGGCACGACGCCCCACCCCCATTCCCCAGATTTTGACGAAATTTCTCCTTCGTTTTTCAACTCTAAACCCTCTAAACTCAATTGGGTATTTCCCCAAACACTTAGAGTCGACTAGATAACCAAAATATGAAAGAATCTACCCAAAACTTCATGTAATTTCATGAATTTGGGTCAACAACTCCTCAACAATTTCAACGAATCAAGAACTCAATAGAACTTCACCAAAACCCATTAAGAACTCAATTTCTAAACCTTAAAGAACATAAATTCTCTGAAATAAATCATGATTGGCATGTGGGTGAACTAACCCAATGCTATGTGATCTCACTTACCTCATAGGGATCACCCCTTGATGTAATCAACGATCTTAGCTTCGAGAATTTGACGATTCTTGCTTATTCTTCTTTCTTTTCTTCTTCTTTTCTCTTTTCTAAAACCCTAACTCAATATTGTAAAAGCGTAAACTGAATCCAATTAGTGTAGACCCCAATTAATTACCAAAAAATGAAATTAAGTCATGAGGTATGGAAAAGACCATAATGCCCTTCTAAAATCTGGATTAGACTGTCCTTATTTGAACAAACCACTTCAAATGAGAATATCTCACCCATACAAACTCAGAATTGAGTAAAATCGGTGGTGTTGGAAAGATTATTTCAAGATATTTCCTACGATATCTGGAAGCATACCTTACTCATCCTGAGCTAGGAGTTATGGTCGTTTGAAGTTGACAAAAAACTCAAACTTAACATAACTTAACAAATTTTCCAGATTTTCATTCTTTCCAAAAACAACTATTTCTAGTTCTTTCGAATAGCGAGGTGGTACAATATCTCCCCCTTGGAAATATTCATCCTCGAATAAGATTACTCTTAATAGGCTAAGGGTGTAACATTTGACTTTTAGCTCAATCACCTAACAAGCAATGCAATTACAACATGCTAACTTATATATTAAAGAGTACTAAGAAGAGAATTAGTACCTTGGTCTGGAATTTCTCCGGGCTCAAAGAGAGGTGGATATCTCTTCTTCATATCTTCCTCAGCTTCCTAAGTAGCTTCCTCAACAAATTGGTTCCTCCAAAGAACTTTGAATGATACTACTTCCTTAGTCCTCAACTTGCGAGCTTGGCAATCTAGAATCTGAACCGGAATCTCTTCATAAGATAAGCTACCCTTGAACCCAATATCTTTAGTTTATATGATAAGTGAAGGATCTCTCATGCACTTCTTCAACATGGAAATGTGAAATACCGGATGAACCGTTGCTAACTCTTGGGGTAGCTCCAACTCACAAGCTACATTATCGATCTTTTGGGGTATTTTGTAAGGACCAATATATTGGGGACTAAGCTTCCCCTTCTTACCAATTCTCATAACATCCTTCAAAAGTGATACTTTCAAGTAGACCCAATCATCTACTTCAAACTCTAACTCCCTTCTCCTAACATCAATGTAGAATTTGTGACGACTCTACGCTGTTTTCAACCTTTCCTGAATCACTTTCACCTTCTCCATAGCTTGATGAACCTTTGGTCTTATCAACCTAGCTTCACCAACTTTGAACCATCTAATAGGAGATCTGCATCTACTCCCATAAAGAGCTTCATAAGGAGCCATTTAGATGCTAGAGTGGTAACTATTGTTGTAAGCGAACTCAATGAGAGGTAGGTGATCATCCCAATTACCTTTGAAGTCAATCACACAAGACCTCAACATATCCTCTAAGGTCTGAATAATGTGCTCTGCTTACCCATCTATCTAAGGATGAAAGGCAGTACTTAAGTTCACCTTTAAACCTAAACCTTTTTGGAATGACTTCCAAAACTGTGGAGTAAATTGCGTACCTCTATCTGAAATAATGGAAACAAGAACCCCATGAAGTCTAACTACCTTTTGAATATACAACTTAGCATAATCTTCTGCTGAATGAGTAGTCTTTACCGGCAAAAAGTAAGTTGATTTTGTCATTCTATCGACAATCACCCAAATAGAATTATGTTTCCTGCGAGACCTTGGTAAATCTGTGATGACATCCATATTAATCATCTCCCACTTCCATTCCAGAAGTTCTATATTTTGAGTCATACCACCCGACCTTTGGTGCTCTACTTTAACTTGCTGGCAATTGGAACACTTTGCCACAAACTCTGCAAAGCCCTTACTCATAATACTCCACCAATACACTTCTCTCAAGTCACGATACATCTTTGTGGAATCTGGATAAATGGAATATGTAGAGCTATGAGCTTCCTCCATGATCTTCTCTTGGAGTTCATCCACCCTTGGTACACACAATCTGCCTTGATACCTCAATACACAATTTCCTCCTTGTTCAAAAGCCATAACTTTCTGCTTATGAACATTTGCCTTCAATTCAAGCAAAATTGGGTCTTGGTCTTGTTTCTCTTTAACTTCAATCACTAAAGATGATTCAGCCCCATTCATCACCATTACTCCTCCCTTTGTGGAATCCATTAGTCGAACTCCCAAGTGTGCAAGTCTATGCACATCTCTTGCTAGCTCTTTCTTATCTTTCTCAAAATGGGTGGCACTACCCCTAGACAACCTGCTCAAGGTATCAACAACAACATTAGCCTTACCTGAGTGATAAAAAATACTCAATATCATAATCCTTGAGTAATTCTAACCATCTCCTTTATCGAGATTAAGCTCTTTCTGAGTAAACACATACTGAAGGCTCTTGTGATCGGTGAACACATCCACATGAACACCATAAAGATAATGGCGCCATATTTTCAAAGCAAATACTACGGCAGCCAACTCTAGATCATGGGTTGGGTAGTTCCTCTCATGAACTTTCAACTGTCTGGAGGCATAAGTTATAACCCTGTCATTCTGCATCAACACACAACCCAAACCAACTCTAGACGCATCACAATAAATAACAAAGCCTTGTGTGTGTTCTGGTAAGGTCAATATTGGGCAGTAGTCAACTCTTTTTCAATTTCTGAAAGTTTTTCTCACAAGCTTCAGACCATTGAAATTTCACTGTTTTCTGAGTCAACTTGGTCAAAAGGGATGAAATGGATGAGAACCCATCTACAAACCTTCTATAATAGCTAGTCAAACCCAAGAAACTCCTAATATTAGTTGGAGATATGGGTCTAGGCCAATTCTGCACTGCCTCTATTTTCTGGGTATCAACTTTAATTCTTTCTCCAAACACAATATGGCCTAACAATGCCACAAACTCAAGCCAAAACTCACACTTAGAGAACTTGGCTTACAACTCTCTATCCTTTAGAGTTTGGAGAACTATTCTAAGATGACTAGCATGATCTTCCTCATTCCTCGAATAGATTAGTATGTCATCAATGAACATGATAACAAAAATATCTAAACAAGGCTTGAATACTCTATTCATAAGGTCTATGAATGTTGTAGGCGCATTGGTCAAACCAAAGGACAAAATTAAGAACTCATAATGACCATAACAGGTCCTGAATGCTGTCTTTGGAATATCACATTCCTTTACTCTTAACTGATGGTAGTTAGATCTGAGGTATACCTTACAGAAATAGGTGGCACACTGAAGTTGATCAAAAAAATCATCAATCCTTGGGAGAGGATACTTATTCTTGATGGTAGCCTTGTTCAACTGATGGTAATCTATACACATCCTAAGAGAACCATCATTTTTCCTTACAAATAAGACCGGAGCGCCCCAAGGTGAGACACTTGGTCGTATAAATCCCTTATCAAGGAGATCTTTCAACAGTTTTTTAAGCTCTTTCAACTCCGTTGGAACCGTTCTATATGGGGGAATAGATATAGGACGAGTGTCTGGAAGAATGTCTATACCGAAGTCTATCTCTCTCAGGAGGGACTCCGAGAAGATCATCTGGAAAAACTTTTGGAAACTCTTTTACTACTGAAATTGAATAAATATGAGGTATCTCAACACTAAAGTCATTAACTCGGACTAAGTGATAGACACATGCCCTTTAGAAATTAACTTTCTTGTCTAAAGGTATGAAATAAGGCGTTGCTGAACTACTTTTCCACTCTAACACTACCTCATTTGGAAACTTAAACTTGACAACTCGAGTTCTACAATCAACTGAGGCATAACAGGCATGAAGCCAGTCCATACTAAGAATGACATCAAAATCTACCATGTCTAACTTAACTAGTCAAACCGTATCTGACAAGATTATAAATTGACGAAAATGGGACAACCACAATAGACTCTCTTTGCTAGAATAGACTCATCAACATGTGTAGAAACACTGAAGGGCTCACTAAGTTTCCCAGGAAGAACATTAAAATTCATCGCAACATATGGAGTTACAAAGGATAAACTCACTCCTAGATCTAGCAAAGCATAAACATTAAAGTTAAAGACTTGGATCATACCAGTGACAATATCTGGTAAGTCCTCTTGCTCTTGGTGACTAGTGATGGCATATAGGAGGTTTGCTCCTTCACCAGTACCGGAGGTATCTCCTCTAGGTACAACCTTGTCTGGTGGAGCAATTGAAGAGGACTAGACTCTATTGCCCCTATTACCATTACCCTGCTTGTTCTTTGGACACTTTTGCATGAAATGACCGTTCTGGCCACACTAGAAGCAACCAGTAGAGCCATAACAACACGTCCCTGAGTGGTTCCTACCTCACTTAGAACATGAAGGAGGCTTACTACCCCCCTTGTGCCATACTACCCTGAGAATAGGCAGGTTTGGCTCTGAAATTCTGACTATTGTACTCACTTTTGTTCTTTGGTGCATGTCCACTAGCAGATGATGACACAGGTCCCTTATGTTTCTGTTGGAAGGATAACCAGTTGGCATTACTCTTCTGCTACCCGGACTCATTATCTTAACTCTCTTATTCTTAAACTCTTTTATATCCCTTAGTTTATTTTTCTCAACTTGCTGCACACGGATCATCAGTCTTGCTATGTCCATATCCCCTATCAGCATAGCTGTCTTGCCTTTCTTACATGACAGACGAGACAACCCAGCAACAAATAAACTCATTCTGATCCTCATGTCAGCCACCATCTCCGGAGCATACCGGGAAAATTGGGTGAACATCAAACAATACTCATGAATGCTTAAAGAATCCTGCTTAAGTGTGAGGAACGCTCGTAACTTGCGTCTCTCAGTTCTCGAGGGAATAAACGCCCCAAGAAGGCCTCCTTAAAATAAGCCCAACTCGCATGCAACTAGTTCCACCCTCTCAGTATCAACAACATGCATGATTTCGAAAACCTTCTAAAGCTCTTCAACAAAATTCTCTGGATCCTCACTAACACTAGAACCTATGAAGTTTGGAGGATTTATCCTTAAGAACTCGCAGATCCTCGAACTATCAACCATTTCCTGACGATTCCCTCTCTGTTGTCTAGCTTGATTGATCACAAATTGGCTCAACATCCGAATAGCCTCACGTAACTCAGCATTGGTGACCTCTCATTGGGGTTACACTTCTGGTGCATTAGGTACCCCTTGTTCTTGTGGTTCAATATTTCATCTAGCCGGACAACTTCTGACTGCCCTTCGTGGAGGCATAATCTGAAAGACATGCGCAAGAACGAGTTAGAAGAAAATTTTTAGAGGTCAAACTCTAAAGCATGAAATGAGTATGAAAGAAATGAAAGAATTTCCTAAATGTTGCAGCCTCATAATTATAGATGTGGCGCTCTTCACACCGATAACTAGGACTCTACAGACACGACTTAATAGAATCCCTAGGACTCTTGAACCTGGCTCTGATACCAAGTTTTTCACACCCCGAGCCTATACCCTGGGTGGGACTAGCACTCGAGAACCATTTCTAGCCCCAAGCGAACCCTTGGCCTGGCTTACTTACTCGGCGGAAGACTTAACTTATAAAAAATAACCCATATAAAACATATAACGAAAACACTCAACAAGCCAATAAGGCAAACTCAAGTCTCAACATAAGATAATGAAAATGAAAAGACTAAAGAACTAACATTTGACTATCTATGAAGCCTCTAAACAACTGAGGTGGATGTCGGGACAAGACCCACGACATCCTAATGAACTAAAACTACTAAAAGCAATAAAAGGGGTCCTCCAAAAGAAAGGAGGCTCACCAACAAACTCTGGAGCTCAACTAGAATCAACGATGCGCTCGATTCTAATCCTGGTTACCTGTATCTGCATCATTAAAAGATCCAGGTCAAATGACATCAACACATTGAATGTACGAGTATGCGAGCGGAATTCTAAAACAAGACATAAGTTTGAAAGGATTTGAAGAACCTACATAGCTCAACTCAACTCAACTCAACTCAACTCAACTCAACTCAACCCAACTCAACTCAACTCAACTCATTTCAATATAAGGTAGTAATGTAAATGCAATATAAAGAAAAGATTTCAAAACATGGATGTCAACTTTGTGTATTTGGAAATACAATAATACTCTATGTGTATGCAAAGATACAATATAACTCTAATATATATATATATATATAAAATACAAATGAACTGTGTATATAAGAATACAAATACTTCTGTGTGAATTTCTCTAACCAACAACCATCACGTAAGACCTATTGTCATGATACACCATTTTGTCTCACGCTACCAGGGTCGTCCTATACCTTGCCGAGGGTATAGAACCTGTCTACTAAGTAGAACCACTAGTCTATGCTAAAAAGCACTACGGAATCATCTAAAAAGTATAACGCTTTTCTACCCATGATGGCTACATGGTTTATGGAGGCTGAGAGTTGTCTGAACTCTCCCCCATATCGGTGCTCAATACTACTCCCAAAAATATGATGCTAGCTCTTATGTTTAAAAACATACTTCTTTCTATGATTTGAGATAATTGCTCAAAAACTTAGCTGAAAGGCTATCTTGGAAATCAAAGTTTCCTCTCTTGCTTAATTGTGAAAGTGTTTACTCTTTTCTGAAAACTAGCTCAAAGGCTCTTTGGAAATCAAGGTTTCCTTTTCTTGTTTAAATGCGAAAACATTTTAAACTCTTTGGGAATACATAGTCCCCATATGCTCTCAAGAAAAGAACTTCAATCTTTCCTCTTTACTCTATACTCAACTTGAACTTTAAGTCTTAAAATAGAGTTAAAACATTTGGAAAAGACTTTTGGAAAACTCTAATAACTTCTCTTGACTTGACTCTTAGTTCTTTTGACTTGACTCTTAGTTCTCTTGACTTTGATCTTAACTTTCCTTGAATTGAATTATGGATTCAAGGCTCATGATCTCATGTTAGATGATTTCATGTTGTTTAAACATACCTTAGAGTGAAGGAATCAACTAGGAAACATAGGTACATTTCAAAGGACCTAGTACGAAAAGAATGGGAAAGAAGTAGAAGACCTGGCGTTCTGAATGGCACAGGGCGTCAGACCCAAAATTTCAGAGCTAAAGTTGGAGCGCGCTGGTTGGCGCGGTGCCCCAGGGCCAAAACTTCAAAGGACTCTTTGGGGCGCGCTGGCTGGAGCGACGCCCCACCCCCATTCCCCAGATTTTGACGAAATTCCTCCTTTGTTTTTCAACTCTAAACCCTCTAAACTCAATTGGGTCTTTTCCCCCAAACACTTAGATTTGACTACAGAACCAAAATATGCAAGAATATACCAAAAATGACATCTAATTTCATGAATTTGGGTCAACAAATCCTCAACAATTTCAATGAATCAAGAACTCAATAGAACTTCAACAAAACCCATCAAGAACTCAATTTCTAAACCTTCAAGAACATAAATTCGCTAAAATAAATCATGATTGACGCGTGGGTGAACTGACCCAATGCTTCACATACCTCATAGGGATCACCCCTTGATGAAATCCACGATCTTCGCTTCGAGAATTTGATGATTCTTACTTCTTCTCCTCTTTTTTCTTCTTCTTTTCTCTTCTCTAAAACCCTAACTCAATATTGTAAAAGTGTAAACTGAATCCTATCAGTTTAGACCACAATTATTTACCAAAAAATGAAATTAAGTCATGGGGTATGGAAAAGACCATAATACCCTTCTAAAATCCGGATAAGACTTTCCTTATTTGAACAGCCCCACTTCAAATGGGAATATCTCACTCATACGAACTCGGAATTGAGTAAACTTGGCGGCATTAGAAAGATTATTCCAAGATCTTTCCTACGATGTCTGGAAGAACACCTAATCATCCTGAGCTAGGAGTTATGGTCATTTGAAGTTGACCAAAAACTCAAACTTAACATAACTTAACAAATTTTCCAGATTTTCATTCTTTCCGAAAACAACTCTTTCTAATTCTAGTTCTTTCTAGTTCTTTCAAATAGCGAGGTGTTACATTTTTGGTGATACTACCAAGTGCCAAACTCTCTATAAGCCCCAGTAAAAACATTTACAAGTTTTCATTTATCAAGAGTTATCTAAATAAGGCATATTCCCATTGGTATCTTCATACCAAGAATTGCAAGCCATTGTAACTATACCGAATTTCATAATCAACCATTTAAAAATCTTAACTCATTCTCTAAAACCAAAGACTCATTTATGTTAAGACATTTTGTTCAATGTCAACATCAAAGTCTTTCCAAGTCATAAGACAACATATAAAATCCAAAATCATTAGCATTTATCCAAGATGGAAAATTACCCTTTGTTCATCATTTTAAACCAAAACTTTTGAAAGACTCATAAATTCGCAAATCCGTTATATATAGGAAAAATCCTTTTCAAAATAATATGAGACAATTCACCCGTTCAAAACCAACAATCCAAATTCTGAAAACATAATAAAGTAATTTAAACACAATTACAAGAGAGGATCATTTGTAATCAATTTTCATGAAACCATCGCTCAACCCTTACCTCAATTCATAATTTAGAAAAATACGAATAATAAAATAAAATATGAATCTTGTATGAGTAGTTTGAAGTAGGGAGCGTTCAAACATACTTTTTAATTTGACGAAGAACTTAGGAAAGAGACTTTGAGAATTAACCTTAGATTTTGCTTCTTGAAATGATGGGGATGAAGAGAAGAAGAGTTTGTCGTAACTTATCAAATTTCTTTGAATATGACTTCTGGGGGAAGTTAATAGTCATGGTTTAGGGTTATGAGATGAGAAAAGGAAAAAAACACCCCTCTTAAAACGTGAAGAGAAGAGAAGACTTAAATAAATTTGGAGTCGGTGCGCGGTCGTGCAACTGAAGCTTACTTCACGCGACTTTAACAGTGCTTCTGACTATGTTGCGCGGTCGCGCAGCTGGCGTCCACTTCGCGTGGTGGATCACGCAGGACCCGTAGTTACTAGTAAAATGACCATAACTTTTAGCACATAACTTAGATTAACAAACGTTCGAAGGCGTTGTAACAAAGGCTTCGTGACCTTTCATTTTCTTGGTATAAGGCCACAAAATCTTAAAAATCTAGGAGTTCCTTATAACCTAAATTCACATCCAAAGAACTTCCCATAGTAAGAAATTATTTTCAATAGCTATCCAACATTAGAAATCATCGAGTTTGGAGTCTATACACATTTAAAGAACGACTCAGATCATAGTTTGGAAATTTGGGGTGTTACATATATTTACTTCTCACAAATATATATTAAGTAAAATGATCTTTCTCTATCTTCTTTTTGCAGAGCACCTGAAAATATGCCTTCAATTTAGATTGTGCCCGGAGAAATTCTCTCTGTAAGCTATACATCATTATTCTTCAATTGTAAGAGTAAATTTTACCGTTTCCCTGGTATATAATATAATAATTTATGTACCAATATTATTTTGAAATTCTCATAATGGTAGGGGATACATTAATGGTTGAAGCATGTGGTACTACAGGGTGCATGTTTTTACTTTTGGCTGTTTATCTAAACCTTAATTTCATATTTAAATTTTATCAAGTCAAGATTAGTATGGTGTCTCTATTGTTAAAATTGAGTTTTCCTTCTTTCGTCAAGTAAACTAGGGCATTAACAGCTTGATTTTGTTGTTTAGTTTTGTGTCAACTCAGGCTAGAAAAAATAATTTTAAACTATAGAGAAAAAAATGCTAATTAATAGTAGTATTTGGATGAATGCCTACTTATGCAATGTCACTCTCCCTTAATACTATAAAGTAGCACAAAATTTGAATGAAATGAGAAGGGAAAAAATGACAAAATACGAAGATTATTTGAAACAAATAATATCCAGTGACTAAATATGATTATGAGCTCAAATAAAGATCATTCAATATAACTAACTCTATTTTGTAATTTCCCACAACATGTTTTTTGTTCCCTTAATGAGGTATTATGTGCAATTATTTGAAACATATATTTTCTCTATCCCAATTTATGCGACTTACTTTCCTTTTTAGTCAGTCCCAAAAAGAATGGCACATTTCTATATTAAGTAACAATTTAACTATAAAATGTCTATTTTGCCCACGATAAAATGATTTACAGCCACACAAATTTCTATTATTCATTGTGAACCACAAATTTTAAAAGTCTTTATTTCTTTCTTAAACTCCGTGCCGAGTCAAACTACCTCACATAAAATGGGACGGAGGGAGTAATATCCATTGAAGAAGTTTCCACATTTTTGTGATTGAACATATGGAATAGCCTTTACTTTAAAGTTTGTTGTTCATCTTTTGATTTATTGAATTGAAAACTCAAGTCAAGAGTAGTAAACTAGATGAAGCCTTTACGTTAGTTTTTAAAAAAACTCACTTCAACCCGCCCGCATCCCTCCCACCACACACAACCTTAAACTCGTCCTGCCCCACATAGCATTAAACCCACTCCGCCTCGCCCCATTGTCATCCCTAATGAAAAGACATAAATGTAGTTATTATATGATTTTAACCGAAAAGAGACACTTAAATTATTAATGTTAGAGGTAAGGCTAATGGCAAATTGAATTTGACTGATCATGTACTCTGTCTCTCTGTGTCATCATTTTTCTCTTAAGGGAGCCAGAGAGAAAAACAATGTAATTGAACACATGTAATTTGTTTTTTCTCTCTTTTTATAGACTTATTTTGGTTAATACAAACAGAATTTCAGAGATAAATTCTCCTACATGCTTACATATTATTTTAAGGTATTTTTTTCTCAATTTTTCTGACAGAGCACTTGAGCAAATGTGTACCTTTTTAAGGTGGTTTTTAGCTTAGTTAAGAACATGTATAACAAGTCAAGTAGGTAAAAATGAAAGTTCACTTCTAAAAGAACTACTTAACTTTCTTTTGTCTAAATATTCTGTTTTTACAATTTGAATATAAATATTCAATTTGTGCAAATTCTAAAGTTGATACACTTAAACATAAACTTGTGTTGGTGTGTGTCACTACTAAAAACTACCTAAAAACAACGGCCAAAAGCGACGGATTGTGTCGCTTTTTTGGTCAAAATCGATGGAAAAGCGGCGCAGTCATGTTCGTCGCTTTTTGGGTCGACGTAATTCGTCGCTTTTTGATTTTTTTTTCATGAATATTTTTTAACAAAAGCGACGGACTCCGTCGCTTTTTTTAATTTTTAATTTTTTTAATTTCCAAAAGGTGACATAGTACGTCGCTTTTCTGGAAATTTTATTTTTGAAAATTCCAGAAAAGTGATGGACTAAAGGACCTTATCCGTCGCTTTTCTGGAATTTTTTTTTTAGGAAAATTCAAAAAAGTGACGAACTAAAGGACACTGTCCATCGCTTTTTTGGGTTTTAAAAAAAATAAAACCCAGAAAGGACGGATAAAACCACCCTATTCGTCGCTTTTTCTGCAATTTCTTTTATTTCTGCTGCCCACCTGCAAATGCAATTCAATTTAGCCCAATCAAACACATAACATTATAACCAAGCTACACAAAACATAAAACAACAAAACTTAAATTAACATTCAAAAGTATCTAAATCACAATTTAAAGATTAATAAAGTCTTTCAAAATTCGTTTCAAAATTTCAAAAATCTCATAAATTAAAAGAGACCTAAACTAGGGAGTGCGATCTACATAATCATCCTCCTCCTCATCATTGTCCTCGTTGGTGTCCTCGGGAGCCGAAGTAGTAGGTCGACGAGCGAGGTTCAACACTTGTTCTTTGATTTGCTGAATGGTCGCACTCATGCTTCGTTGTTCAGCTTCTCTTCTCCGCTCCAACTCTGCCAATGCCGATGTAAGTTGTGCTATTTGAGTCGACATAAGCAATCTGAACACCGTCAAGTGTCTTGACTTGACGTGACGATTCAATACCTTCTAAGACTGACTGAAGTGGTCTTACAACATTTCGAGAGCCTAGACCAAAGACTCTACCCTTGTGTGTCCCACCTACCACTTATTATTTCCAAATTTGGGTGGACAGTTCAGGTGTCATTTGGACCGAACTATCTAGATTCTCAGCGACGTACTGATGAAACTCATTCTGCATATTAAATATAAAAATTGACATCAATATATATACATATCATAAATATATTCACTATTAATATATATTATTCATATTAAATAACTTACAAAAGTTCGTTCGTCCCTTTCCTCGACCCACACATCCGGATCTGACTCATTTTCTTTCTTTTTCACATGAGTCTTCTTGAAAACCTCCCGTTCAATGGGAGTGCGCCCCAATTCTTTTTCCTATAAATAAAAACTAAAATTTATAATGATATATATGAATCAACTAATTATTTATTTAAAAGTTTGAATTAGACCTAACCATCTCTCTTGTAATTGTTCCAATGGTCTTTGCACCTTCGATGTGCAACGAGCCACCCTTAAGACTGCCTCTAGCCTTTTTGTCTTGTTCGGACATTGCCTTAAACTTATCTGTATTCCAATACAGACACAAATCATTAAAATCATGAGGCAACATCCAACCCAGACGTTGATTAGTATCCTGAACTTTCTTTAGCCAGCTAGACAGTCTCGCGGATGCCCTCCTCTCAAATGTGGTCCCAATGACCAAATTGTGCCTCGACTCCCAAGTACACATAGTCTAAAAAAAATTTGAATAGTGTTAATTAGATCGATAGTAAAAAAAAGTAAAGTATACTAAAATTATTAAACTTAACTAAAAAGTATATACCTTAAATTCATTAAACATCATCTGGAGTATACTGTTTGGAATCTTGCTCCAAGAATGATAAGCTTGTGTATAAAGTCTTCCAACACAGTCTTTTAAAGATCGGGCAGCATCCTTTGCAGGATGTCACCTGCAAAACACATAATAAATATGTTAGTTCATGAATAATATATTAAAGTATAAGAAATAAATAAAATAAATTAACAAATAGATAACAAAATAAACTTACGATGATCCATCCGGCTCATTCATGACTCTACCAAGTTTGTCTTTCTAGCCATCTCAACATCTGGTGTAGCACTAGGTGCAGCTGTAGATGAAGGTGATACGATAGGAAGATGCACAAAACGTTGAGTCAATGGAGGCGTACCAGTCATAGCATCTGACTGCTCGCTACTAGAATCTCCAATCCTCATGGCAGATAACTGAGGAGATGTACATGTGGGAGATGGAGTACCATCTGATATCCTACATACCGATAAGGATCATGGTCAACGAATGGCCTATAAAGGTAGGTCTTCGTACTGTCGTGGAGGCAATGATTGTGAAGTAGAAGAGTACCGACTGGTCGACGGTAATTAGGTTAATATTGTCGAGGATCCGTCATACCAAACGGAACACCAAATAAATGAGTATCATGGTTGATGCGCTCTGGTGCACAAAAAATAGATCCTGGAATATCCTCAGGATTTATGGATCTCCTAGCTGACTTCTTCTTTTTAGCCTTATTAGTTTGGCTAACTCCAAGATGTTCGCGGTGTCTATCACTGTCACCGCCTAATGACATATGTATGCAAATTTACATGTATAATATATAAAAATTATAAATTAAATAAAATTAGCAAAATAAATTAACTTACATATACTAGCTTTCATTCTACTACTATTCCTTCTCAGTTGTTTCAACTCCATCATTCTCCCATTCGTCATCCTTAGTTGTTTCATTTTCATTATCGTCCCATTCTTCGTCATCAAATGATTCATTTTCCTCATTCTCGAATATTTCTTCCTCAACATTCAGTATCTCATCATCAGATACTTCTTCTAATATGTGTTGAGGATGTTGTAGTGTGGTTTCCAATTCAATATCAACTTGTTGATGAACAATTGCAACGTCATTTTGATACGCCACATCTAAGACATTGTCAATTTCAATTCTTCCCACAGGCTTACTTTTTATAACAACCCACCAATCAGCTTTGTCTCTACGCAATGAATATGGAGCGTAATACACTTGTTTAGCATTTTGTGCAATAATAAAAGGATCAAAACTTCTGTATTTCCTAGTGTGCTTAACTTCAACTATATTATTTTGATGGTCCACCTTTGTGCCTCTATGTGATGGGTCAAACCACTCACACCAAAACAATGCAATCTTCTTCTTAGGCCAACTTGAATACCTCACTTCAATAATCTCATGAATGACACCATAATATTCAATAGTTTGGCCAGTACGATCAACATCATTTTGCATGTAGACACCGCTATTATTTGTTTTCTTGTTCCTAGAAAACTTCTTCAGTTTGAAACTTAAAACCATTGACACAATACTTATTCATTGTCAGTACTTGAGATTAAGGTTCAAGTGCTACTTCTTTCACTAATCACTACTAAAAAACTGCCAAAAAACGACGCATGAAAAGAAACGGACTGCATCGCCCAGAAAAACAACGACTTTTCTCACGTTGTCCATCGCTTTTTAGTAAAAATAATTATTTTTTAAGTTATTTGACAAAAAGCGGCGGACATCATAGCTTAGTCCGTCGCTTTTTTTAGCGGATTTTTGCACCAAATATATGTATATAATTTATAATTAATTATTTAATATAGGTAGAGACGTTGTCCGTCGCTTTTTATTAAAAATAATTATATATAAATTTAAAAATAACCACTATGTCCGTCACTTTCTATTAATTGTTATTTAATAATTATTTTTTAAAGAAGCGACGGACAGCATCTTTGTGTCCGTCGCTTCTTGGTCAAAATTGATGGTCAAATATTTAAAAAAAGTGATGGATAGTGTCGCATAATCCATCACTCTTTGGTCAAAATCTTGGTCAAACATTTAAAAAAAAAGCGACGGACATAAAGACGTTGTCTGTCACTTTCCTTAAAATATCTAGATACCCAGACGGGTTTTTTCCACATTCTTCCTTCTCTTCCTTCTCTCTAAAATCGCTCCAAGCCCAGACATTGTCTGTTGCTACCTCCATTGTTGTTGTCGTCGTTGCTGCTATTGCCGCCGTCGTTGATGCTGCTGCCGCCGCCTAGCTCCCTCTCCATTGTCTCTAAAATCACCTTTAATTGAAGGTTAGGGTTTCTTTAAATTAGTTTTTAATTTTTAATGTTTGATTTTGTTAATTAGAGAATGAATTTGTGTTTTGGATTGAATGATTGATTGTGTTTGTTAGAGAATGAATTAGGATTTCTTGATTTTAGTATTTGTTTGAATTTGAAAATCTTTAATTTGATTGTGAATTGGGATTTTTTTAAATTTGATTGTTAGTTAGTAAATTGTTAATAGAATGAAGTTTGAATGCCATAAAGAACTTGAATATATATATATATATATATATATATATATATATATATATATATAAAACTA
>JAJOOB010025227.1:0-35522 GCA_029582485.1 Solanum tarapatanum | reverse complement strand
GATAGTTTATGGGTATTCCCCATCATTTCAGTTTGCATGATGATTTAGCTTCCGCACAGTATTTCTATTTCAGTAAATCTGTAAGTATGATTATGATATACCAGCATGATTAGCTTGGGGTCACTCGTGATCCTAATTCCCGTGTCCGCACCTTGGGGGTAGCTTCGGGGCGTGACAAAAACTAAAGAAGAAATATTCAACACTACTTTCATTCTTAGTGTTGAATTAATTTTTAATGTTAGCATTAATATTGATTTAATTTTGAATTGAATTTTATTAGAGTTATTAATATTTATGGACAATAACCTTTGTTAGACCATTCAAAATTCTAAGTCTCAAAAAACATGAAAAAATATGTTAAAAGATAGGACTCATGAAAAAGTATAAGTAATATTTAGAAATTACATCAAACTAATACTTTTATGTGTAAAATAAATTTAAAAATTATATATATAATGTTAGGTTTGTTTGGTATCGGGTTGACTTTTTTTTAGTTAAAACCAAACCAACCCAAGTATAGTCGGGTTTTTTCCAATACCAAATCAAGTCAAACCAAACCACTAGTTGGGTTCATTTTTTATTTTGACTCGATTTTCGGTTTGGTTCAATATTGTACACCCCTACTTCTACTATGCCTTTATCACTATTTTGCTGCCATTAATTCCACCGATTTCATATCTATTTGTATCATTGGTTGTGTCACAACTAGACGGATGAAACACCCAAATTACACATCGCAACGAAGTATAACACGATTGTTATTTAAATATAGAACTCAACAAGGTTGGGAACGAATATTACTTGTAGGTGTAACTGGAATGAATGACCTTTAATTCTAAAATTCTTGCAGAAAGTAAATATTCAAAAGATGTGATTTGGTGTATGCTTAGAACTAAAAACTCGGATAGTATCAATAGGAATATGAAACTAAGGTTGTGGACTCCCGTTCTGGATCGTAGCATTAATCTAGTTTCTCTCATGAAACTTAAGTTAAATAATCTTAAGGTAAAACAACTAACTTTTTTTGGTAAATCGCGATCATTTCGGTCCATCTAGAAAATTTTGCCTTAAGTTCTCATGGTACTGAGATGTAGCATCAATAACTGTTATCTTAGATTTCAGGTAGACTATCTCCGTCTGGTCTCAAATTCTTATATAGAACAAACGTTTCAAATTCATGTGCTTTGTTCTTTTTTCTTATCTTAACTTCTTTTCCAAGCAAGTAAAGAATAAATGCAAGTTCTTACAATACAAGTCTTCTTCAATTTTTTTTGAAATGAAATTTATATATTTGTAAACTACTTAAAAAAATACTATAAGTCACAATAATTGACAATTCAAAATAATTAAAAGATATATGAAAAATTTACGATTAAGATAGAGTTGTTTGAATCTCAAAATCCGAAAAGTGTAACATAAATTGGGACGGAGTGAGTAGAGAATGCTCAAGTTTTATATAGGCTACTTAAGGCCACTTGAGATGATTAGAATCATCTATTACATCTCTATTTATACTACTGAAAATGTAAAACCAAAAATCTTGCACAATTAACTAGATACATGTATCATAATTTACTAGATACATATATTGCCAAAATTCTAAAAGACTTATTGAGAAACTTAGAGACAATATTGAAATACTAAACATCAAGGTGTGAATGCATTAACTCCAACACTTCCCCTTAATGCATTTTCTTGACAACTCCAATGCCTTCTCGAAGATAGCAAAACCTTTTTCTTGGAAGTGCTTTGGTGAAGATGTCAGCAAGTTGTTCTCCTATCTAACAATAATCTCAACTGAATTTCACCTTTCTCTTGTGCTTTTGAATATCTCCTTCTTGATTGAGTTTGGTTTTATTAATCCATTTTAGACTTACAACTTCTCTTTCTATGGGTATAGTCACACACTCCCAAGTATTATTTTTCTCAATTATCCGAATTTCTTCTGCTATGGCTTTCTTCCAAACATCATGCTTTATTGTTTCCTCATAATTTTCTTGTTCAACACCGGAAAAGTTGCATCTTTGATAAATGTCACTCAACATTTTTGTTCCTCTTGGAGGTAGTTCTTCATCATTTGAATATGAGATTTCTTCCCCTTGAGGAACATCGTCCTCTTCCTAATCCTCTTCTTGATTTCACATATCTAAAGATATGATAGAAGTATTCTCTACCTTAATATTAATATGTATCTTAGGAAGGCCTTGCACCATGTCGTTTTGCTTGAGAAGCTTCAAACCATGAAAATTCAAGTGACAAAATCTTTTATGCCAAAGCCACGAATCATCCACAACTTCATTTTTGGATGCATTGTAATGAAATTGTACAGGAAATTCTTTTTATCATCTCTACTTCAACAATGACCTGATTTGACTCAATTTTATCATAAATCTTGCAATAATTATCTCTAAACACAAGAGAATAATCATTTTGTATGAATTGACCAACACTAAGCAATTTTTCTTCCAAGTCAGGAACATAAAGCATATCATGAATTTGCTTACTTCTCCCTTTTATGTTGATCGAAATGGTACTTTTACTTTTTGCATCAACTAAGGCTCCATTCCCCATTCTCACTTTAGTAGTGATGCTACTATTAATTGAAAGGAAAACCTTTTCATCTCTAGTCATGTGATTGCTACAATTGCTATCAACATACCATTCATTGGTTTTTACTGAAGCATCAGATTGAGAAGCAAAGAAAATGTTTTCTTCTCTTTCTTCCTCCTGTTTTTCACAAAAATTGGCTTGCTCCCGTTGCTTGTGCCAGCAATCCTTCTCAATGTGACCAAACTTTTTACAAAAGTTACATGGGGGCTTGCCTTTGTGCCAACATTTTTCTGCATTGTGATTAGTCTTTTTGCAAACTTTACAAAAACGACTAGAACATTTCTCACCTTTTTCTTCAACCTTCTTAGAAGAACCATTATGATCCTGCTTCTTTTTTGGATTGTAATTCTTCTTTTGTTGATTTTTTGAGAAATTTTGAGAAATCTCATTGGTTTTGGACTGGAAAGTCGTCTCTTTGGGTTGATCTTCACGAAAAAATCTCCGCTTCTCGTGTGCACGAAATTATCCAACTAGCTCTTTGATAGAAAGCTTAGAAAGATCTTTCGTCTCCTCAGTGATAGCAACAATGTACTCATACTTTTCTGTGACACTAATTAGAATCTTTTCCACAATTTGTTGGCCAGAAATTTTATCACCATGATTTCTCATTTCATTAACAATGTTCATGACTCTTGTGGAATATTCATCTATTTTTTTAGATTCTATCATCTTCAAGTTTTGAAACTCTCATCCAAAAGTTTGAAGATTTATAGTGCGTACCTTTTCGTTACCATACACCTCAGTTTCCAAAGACTCCCAAGCTTGTTTTGCAGTCTCACAAGTAGCAATTTTTGCAAAAATGCTCTTGAGACTCCCATTTGGATTAAGCTCAAGGCTTTTGCATCTTGAAGATGCTTAGCCTCGAGATTTTTCATCTCTGCTGCTGTAAGTTCACAAACCTTCAACTTCCAAATGTGTTCTCATTCTTATCTTCCAGTATTCAAAATAAATTCCATCAAAAAATGGAGTAAGAACAACTGAAGAATCAGCACCTTCATTTGTTTTGGATGCCATGGTTTTTTCTTCACCTTATCCCAGATTAAGAATGAAAACCTGCTCTGATACCAATTTGTAGGAAATATAGAAGGATAATACTATCTTTAGAGAGTGCTCAAGTTTTATATAGGCTACTTAAGACCACTTGAGATGATTAGAATCATCAATTACATCTCTATTTATACTACTAAAAATGTAAAACCAAAAATCTTGCACAATTAACTAGATACATGTATCATAATTACTAGCTACATGTATTACAAAATTCTAAAAGACTTATTGAAAAAAACTAAGAGATAATATTGAAATACTAAACATCAAAGTGTTAATGCATTAATTCCAACAAAAATATGTACCCACTAACACACCTGAATGAATTCTCTCCTTCAAATTATTTCGCAAACATAGTAAGTATTGGATATTTCTAATAATTGGCATGGATAAAGTAAAGGAAATCTATCGATAATCCTAAATAATAAGCCTAAGGGAAAAGCTGTCAGTCTACTGCAACCAAAATAACTAACTAAAAAGTTAGTTACTAACCACCTATCTAGAAAGTAGTTAGGGATTAGTTGATTAATCCCTTCACTAGTCTCTGTATTATATATATACTATATTTGTACTGTAATTATATAGAAGACAAGATACTACTCTCAATAAGAAATCATCTCTCTATTCTTTATCATCTTTTCTTAATGTTTCATCTTGTTTATTTGAGTTCTTATATTTCTCATTCATAGAAGCATCAACTGAAGGCTAATCATTCAATTAGAACATGACAATCAACACGGTAAACTCTTATCTAGAACTCGAGTTTTTGTGCATATGGGATATCTAAAACTTCAAAAAGGATATATTTTATATGACTTAACTGATCTCTTTGTAAATAGGGATGTGTTCTTCAATGAGAAGGTGTTCCCATTTCATAATAGGGATTCTTCAGATTCGAGAAAGGGCAACATTTCTGTTTTGAGAAGAATCCGGTGTCGTCCGATGGAGGCCAGTCACGGATCGTAGGTCTTGTCCGTGGATTGGCCACCCAAAGTGGGTTCAGAGGACTACAAACCATGACATAGACCAACGGACCGTCGTTGGGTCCACGGTCCTTGGATTGAGGTCCGTGGATTATGGCCTCCAAGTCCAGTCTCTGATGAAGATGATGGATGTGCAGGACAGACCATCGGTCAAACCACGGACTATCGATCAAAATCAATAGGTTCTAGGTCGGTAGTTATTCTACGGGCAGTTCGGTCTTTTCCTAATTAGTCTAGCCAAATACTATATCATTTTATCCTTCACCAAAACCCTTATATAAGTGTTTTAACTATAAAATTCCCCTATTGAAAATCATTCTCTCAAATTTACAAAAAAAGAACAAATCTTCCTCTCAATTATTTCTTTCTCTAGAAAACTTGAAGAAGAAGGGTCCAAGCTAGGGTTTGCAAGTCAAATCTCCAATTCCTCTATTGAAGTGAAGAATTGTCATTGAGGTATGATAGTTTTCATCCATGAATTCCTTCCATTCATGGAGTTCCCAGATTCTCCTGATTTCAAAGTTAGAACTTCCCTAATTGAGTTAGGGTTTTCTTCTATGATATGGGTTCCTTTAATTATTGATTTAGTTGATTGATCTATGATCTTTTATGCATGAATTGAGTCAATCTAATTATGTTATGATAATTTCCCATGAACCCATGTAATTCCCACGTTTTTTCCAAATTATGATCATATGATGTGGGTTTTGGATTATGAAAGAGAGGTTTATGAAATCAAGCATGTTCTTATGAAATTTATGTAAATGTTTTAAGGATGCTTTGAGAGTGAAGTATCAGTGATAATGTTGTTGTTGTGTTGTTGAAAGGATTTTCTCATATACACACGAAAGCATGATTGTGAAAGGTTTTTTCACATTGTAAGGCTTCTAAGGTTGGAAGGTCTTCTCACCTAAATGAATCAAAGATTAAGAGCTATCCTAATGAAACCTAGCTTGGATTGGTTATTGAATGATACCTTTCCATGGATGACTTATGACCTAGCTTGGATTGGCAAGATGACGTGCCCTTCCATGGTTAATAAGAATAAGTAAAAAATTGACTATTCTGTGGGATTTATACTTAGCACCAAGAGGATATTGAGATGGAAGCTCTCCCGTGAGTCGAGGTCGGGAAGCAATCTCCTTTTACCTTACCTATGTGCCCCCATAGGATGATTGTTTAGATAGACATTAGATAGTGGATCCACCTAAGCTAGAAGTTCATGGTCCTTACCTTGGCAAATAGGACAACCTTTTTCGGTGTGGGAGACACCGGGGGATCATATTATATCTCACATGGTCTCTATGTCGGTTAAGGTTACTTCCCACAATAAAATGAACTAAGGTTACTTCAAGGAGTATCTCACATGTATTCAAATGTTTTAAAGATGTTATATTGCATTGCCCATGTTATATGACTTATGTTTTCTACCTCTTTATTCTATGTTTAATATTGGACATTGAATGTCATGAAAATGTCCTATTTTTGCATGATTTAAATGTTTATATGCATGGCTACCATACTTAGTACATATTTTGTACTAACATATACTCTTGCAACAATTCCCCCAAATGTAGGGTCTGATAGTCAGGGTTCTCAGTTTTGTGGCTAGAGGTTGACTTGAGAGATTTTGAGCTTTGGTGAGTGCTTATGCTTCGAGGATGAATTTTCGTTGTCTTTAGTTTTCTTTCTTATTTTTAGTTTTGGACATGATGTATGGGCTAGGCCCAATTTCATCCTACTGTACTAGATGGCTATTGAGACAAAGTGCTTAGACTTCCGCTTTACTTTTAAAAAAAATATTGGGACTTGAAATTTATTTCTGTATCTCTTTGTTCTAGTTCTTATGTTGTGAATGCTAAGTGGCTTGTATGGGGCCTCTCGGGGTCTTGTACTCCATGTTACGCCTAGGGGGTACCTTGGGTCATGACACAAGACTTACAAGACATAAATATGGAATAATGAGTGAAATAAATAGTTGATAGTTATAAGAGTTACACCAAATAATGACCACATTTTTGTCAATTTACACTCTCTAACATATGCACTTAATATTTTTATTTTAATATTACTGCATAAATGTCACGACCCAGGGGTACCCGCTAGATGTAACATGGCGTATAGAAATCTGAAAAACTCCATACAAGCCACTTAGCTATCATAACATAAGAAATAGAACAATAAGAGTAAAACAATAGTCCAAGTCCAAAACATTTTATAAACGAAAAACGGAAGTCTAATAGCCACGAAACTGAGCACCCTAAATATCGGACCCAACATTTGAAAAAGAATGTAGGCAAGAGTATATGTTAGTACAAAAAAATGTACCAAGTATAATAACCATGCATAAAACATTTAAATCATGCTAAAAGGGACATTTCATTTCATGACATGCAATTGACCAAGCTAAAACATGATATAAGAGAATTATAAAACATAAGTCATATATCATGGTCAATGTAAGCTAACTTCATTTTTTTAAAACTTTGAACTCATATGCGATACTTCTTGAAGTAACCTTAGTTCATTATTACTTGTGGGGAATTAGCCTTAACCGACATGTAAGACCATGTGAGCTATTAACATGGAATTCGATGTCTACCCCACACAAAAATGAGTTGTCCTACTTGCCAATGTAAGAACATGAACTTCTAGATATTGTGGATCCACTAGCTAATGTCTATTTAAAACAACATCATATGGTGGCACATAGTTATGGGATAAAGAGATTGCTACTAGAAACCTGACCTCTACTAACGGGAGAACTTCCATCTCATGAGTTTACTTCTATAAACCTGGTCTTTACTAACATGAGAGCTTCCATCCCATCATCATATCCACTCGGTGCTAAGCATAAATCCTAGGAATACTCATTTCATACTTGACTTCATTATTCATGGAAAGGTGCCCTTGGACAACCAAGCCAAGCTAGTTCATTAGGATAACTCTTACTCTTTGATTCAATTAGGTGAGAAAGCCTTTTAACCTAAGAATCCTTTCTATGTGAGAAAACCTTTCATATCATGCTATTATGTGTTTATGAGAATCTCCTTTCACAACACAACATCATCATTGATACTTTACTCTCAAAGCACCCTTAAAACATTTGCATAGATTTCATAAAATAATGCATAAGTCCATAATTTACCTCTTGAGGTTTAAAACCCACTTTCAATCATAAATGCTTAGAAATCATGGGTTACATATGAATTCCATCATAAAATCATGTAAAACTTGCAATACATGCTTAATTTCATATAACTCTGCCTTGAAGATCAAAATCCCACATCATATGATTCATAACTTGAAAACATGGGGATTACATGGGTTCATGGGGAAGTCATCATAAAATCATAGTATTTCATCAATTCATGCATAAGAGATCATAATTCAATCATTTTAATCAATAATGAAAGGAACCCATGATAAATGAAGAAAACCCTAACTCAATTGGGGAAGTCTACCTTTTGTAATAGAGGAATTTAGGGACTCCATGAATGAAAGAAATCCATGGATGAAAACTATCATACCTTGAATCCAAATGCTAGCCTTCAATGGAGAAATTGAGACCTTAGCTTGAAACCCTAGCTGAATCCTCCTCCTCCTCCTCCTCCTTCTTCTTCTTCAAGTTTCTTGAGAGAGAATTATTTGAGAGCTCTTCTTTTTGGTGAGTTTAGAGAGAATGATTTCTATTGGGAAATTTAATTTGGGGGGTAAAAAGGCTTATATAGGGGTCCTAATCATAGGCAAAACGACATAGTATAGGAACTAATTAATTAGGAAAAGACCCAACTGCCCCAAAAATAATAGCTAACAGTTGACCATTCACGAACACCAGTCGACAGACCGTGGTTTATCCTATGGTCTGTCCTGGTGGACCGTCATTCATTGTCAGAAAGGTGGATTTGGGGCCTCAAACCACAGACCCAGACCACGGACCGTGGTCTGACCTATGGTTCGTGGGTCAGACCATAGTCCTGAGCCCTTAGATCATCCTGAGTAGGGCTATCCACGGACCACACCTACGGTCCGTGGTCCCATGCACGGACCGTGGGTGGTCCTCGTGGCTTGCACCTACATTTTCTCAAAGTTTATTCTTTTCCCTTTTTCGGATACGGGGTGTTACAATAAACACCTACATGTTGTAGTTAACTAAAAATTTGCATCATGTTAGCCTAAATTTTTTAGGTATGCGTATACTTTTAATGTATACTTGTTTTTCTCGATGACATGCAGTATTTGTCAATATTTTCGTAATAAAATAGTTGATATTAAGTAAGTAAACCTGAATTGAACTTGAAATAGCTCAAAATAGTATCATATGAAAAATATATATGTTTATATAGGAGAGGGTTTCTTCGGATGACCAAAAGGGAATTCTGTAATTTTACTCTTGCCCTTTCTGCCCATCAAAATAATTTTATCCATGTTGCTTTAGCTATAGTAAACACGTATTACATACATGTCTTTGTTTCTCACCCCTGGCTTTCCTCTGTTCTCTTTCCTTTCTCGTTGTCACCCAACTTCAGTCTCTATTGCTTCTTCTTATGTTTCTCTGTTTCAGTCTCTCCCTTTCTACTAGAACATGTATTTAGTAATCTCAAATTGCATCAATTTGTTTTGGTTTGATTTTCACCATTAAGGAGGCTAAGGCACTCAGATAAATCAACTCTGAGGTTTTGAATGAAAAATTGGTTTAATTTTAATAGAATATTTTGATTTTTGTTTAGTATCTTTGATTTATCTTATTAATTTTTAAAATAATTATACATGAATTACTTATTTTGAAGGGGTAGTTTCGCATTTAAATAATTAATACCTACATTTCTAATTTAGTAACCGAGGTTATACAAAATTCGAGCTAGAAAAGGAATAGGTTGAATTTGGAAAAGTACTCTCTAAGGCTAATGTATTGAGTAAAATTTATTTTGTATCGTACACGAACAAACCTTTATTTGTATATGTGCTCGTGAGTCATTTTCAATACATACGTGTATTAGGTTGAATAAGACCCAATTTCTCTTGAAATCTTGAATATGCCAATAGAGTCAATGATTATTAGATACATTCATTTACAAAGATTTCACCATCTCACGGAGAGCTAGCCTAGATCTAAAATGTAAACATACTAATCTTGCTGAAGATGAAACAATAAAGTAAAATCAATGAGTGTATGAGGGTTTTCGTTGATTTATCATTTTACTATGTTTACCTGTTCAAAAAAAACTTTTTAATTGATTTACCAATCTAGACAACACAAAGCATCATTAAATACTAAGGATGACATACAACTTACTTAATAACATAAGAACTCCATAATCTTTATTTTAAAATCTAAAACAACATATAAATGAATAACTGAAGACTGCCAACAAGTGACTTAATAAATATGCTAGAATTGACCATAATAGAAGACTCGATCGCTAGTAAAGTCTTCTCCCAGCATGACTTCAATTTCAAGAACTCCAATTATCAACTCCATGATAAATCTGAGTTTAAGATTTCTCATCCTCTTCTGGCTCAGGGACAATATTTAAATTAAACTTCTGATGCTCGACCAAAATAGCACTTTGTGTTTCTTTTTTAATTTTCTCTACTCGCAACTTCAATGCTAGCTTCTGCTCCTTCATGTGTTGATCTGAAGGTATTTCTGAGCTAGTGTGCATAATCTTATTCATTAAAATACATTATTTTTTAATTTCTCATTGCATGCTTGTATTTCTTTATGGAGATTTATTAATGCCTCAAAGTCATTTGATTTGCCCTAAGCATAATCATGTTGATGATCCTCTAGTTTGACTTTGTAAAATTTATCAATTATTTCATCTATACTTGTGGAACCATAGGAACATGGTTTATCACTGGGTGAAAAAAGCATAACACCGACATCTGCTCCAGTTTGGATTGCAAACTTAGCTGCATCCTGGAACAAAGTTTTTTTTCCTTTTTAAGAAACTCACTTAGTGCTCTCTCAGACTCAATCAGTTTTATTTCAATATCTTGCTTTCCTTTGTTGGTCTCATTTTCCATTGCAAAAGAAAATAATATAAAGAAGAAAGTAAGATGTTTTTCGTTGAATAAGACTGAGCAATTCTAAGAAGAACACTTGTGTATTTATAGTTGATGCCTGAGTGTATTTCTCACGAGAATTGTAATTTTTTCTTGTTATGAGTCTAGCTATCACGTGTATTGACATGTTTATTTAATGCTTTCATATTGTGATTCTAACTTTCACGTGTATTGTCAAGTTTGTATAATGCATTTATATTATGAGTCTCTTATCACTTTTATTTAGTGTTTTCATATTATGACATTCTATTACAAGATTATCTTGTAACTAGATAAAAATTATAAAGTTTCAAGGTAATAATGCCGAATTGAATTTCAAAACATATAAAAAATATAAAGAATGCTTACATTTATAATGGGATTATAAAGATGGGCCAATTAAAGCAATGCAAGAGCTATCTCTTTGTGATATATAGGTCATAAGTTCAAGCCGTGAAAGCAACCACTAATGATAGTGTCAATTGTCCATTACAAACCAAATCATTACCAAGATTCTACTAATAGAGGATGTTTTATGAAATGGACTACTGTAACACCTCAGAATCGGAATGGAGTTTAGGTTGAAAAGTTTAGAAATGTTGTAGGAATATGATGCTACTGATTGATCTATTGGTGGTATAGCTTTCTACAAGCTGTAGGAAGGGTCTCATAACTATGTAAGATTTTTGGAAAATGAAAAGTCTCTGATGTATGACCTACGTATTGACAAGATAGTTCGTAGAGTGTATGATGGATCATAGATGGCATTCGTATGAGGGTTCTACACTTAGTGAATTGGATGGATTAGTGATCTTTGGGCAGGACCTATGGGTCGTGATATTCTCTATGGGTTGTAGAGTGAATTTGTGATTGGTGTTTGGACTTTGGGGATTTTTGGGTAACTTTATAACTATGGGTATGTCGATGGTTTGTTAACCAGACGACGAGTTATAGCATAGACTCACACGATTTGATCAGATCTTCAAGCTCTAGTTGTTGATCTACGGTTTGACAGGACGGACCCTAGTCTGCCCTGCGAACCATAGACCCCTCACTATATGTTTGTCCAACAGTTATACCTTAAGGGTACTTAGGTTTTTTCCTGTGCATTTACTGTCTATACTATATAGTTTCGACCCTAATTCTAAGACCTATAACTACTTTTCAAATCCTAAAAATACCCAAACCCTATCATTCTCCCAAATTTCCATTTTCCATCAAAATTTATCTTCTGCAATTCTCTCTCAAGCTCAAGGAAGAAAAGTTAGTGTTCCAAACTTCAAGTCTCCCCTTCTCTCTAACTTTACTAGACTTCGATTATTAAAGTATGTGGGAATTCACCAATGGATCCCATTCATCCATTGGGTCTCAAAAGAATCTCAAGTCTTAAATTCAATTTCACCTAATTTTATTAGGGTTTCATAAAATCTCTGTGGATCTCATTTAATTTGATTAAATTGCTTAATTTCAATCTTCTTATGCACGTTTTGATTAAACCACTTTATTTCCAATTGATTTCATATAAACACATAATTTTTACTTGATTATGATGATGTTGGTACGAAGGTAACTTATGAATTTATGTAGTATTATTTATGAAAGTTATGCATATTTTATGAAAATGATGGTTATGAACTAAGGATGTTGATGAGATGGGTATCGATGAATTATAAAATGTTTTCTCACATATTACAAAATCATGGTTGTGAAAGGTTTTCTCACACATGTATGAATCATGATTATTAATAGCTACTCTATAATGATTTATGATTGGTTTGGTAGTTTAATTGTGATTTTCCAAGTATGATAATATGAATATGATTATGACTAATTCAGTTGGGATTTTACTTAGCATCGAGAGGACATTGAGATGTAGGCTCTACCGTTAGTAAGGTTCGGGTCTCTAGAAGCAATCTTCTTGTCCCAAACTACATGCCCATGTAAATACTCTTAAATGACCTAGATAGTGTATCCAAAAATTACATATGAATGAGTGTTATGGAGACTACCTTGGCAAGTAGAATCAACTTTTTGATGTGAGGGTTACATCAGATTCTATGTGATAGTTCACATGGTTTTAGTGTCGATTAACGGTAATATCATGTTTAAATCCTCATATGATCATGTTTATGTCTTCTGATGTATTTCCCCATACTTAGTACATTACATGTACTAATGCATACTTGTGCCTATATTGTTTTATAATATAGGGTCTGAGTATCTCCTTCCGCTCGTGGCTAGCTTGGATTGTCAATCTATTGCTTGGGATTGATGAGTCATCATACTTCGAGGGAAAGACCATAATACTTTTATTTCCTTTATTTGTTTTCGTTGAGACTTTGTACATGGTGTATGAACTACGTCCCAACCACTCCTATGTTTTTTAGTTTGGCTTGTCAAGATAAACTTTGTTATTTTGCACTTATGTTTAGGCCTCTTTTATGATATGAGACTTTCTACTTAAATGTTCTATTTTTATTTTTAATTGTGTTGAATGTATGTTAAGTATCTTGTATAAGGCCTTTTGGGGTCCTATACACCATGTCATGTCTAGGGTTTAGAAAAGGTCCTAGGATGTCTGACAAACCTCGTTAAGTAGAGTCTTGTTCGTAAGTTTGAAATGCGCCACATTTATGAATAGTAGGCTACAAGGAGTTTAAAAAATTCACTTCTTTCACAACTCTAAATTCCTTCCATAGAGTTCATCTCTTTAAAGGTCCTTATCCTAACTCTAATCCGATGTTTTTCAGGATATTTCTCCCTAAAGATCTTAGGTGAGAAGGAATGTAGGTGTGAATGTGGAGCCTGAGGTTCCTCAAGTTCCGTTGATCCTTTGGACTAACAAGTGATTCATGTTGTTTTCCGAGCCTCTTTCCAAATCCTAGCTCAAGCTATGACGGTAAAAGCTAATAGAGAAACCACTATCGTTGTGAACCCAAATATGGGTACAATGACAAAAAGGATAATGGACTTCACTAGGATGAATCCTCTGACGTTTCATGGGTTGAAAATTGATAAGGATCCTTGTAACACCCCGGATTCAAGAAGAAACAAAATTTCAGATTTTGAAAAGTTGCACGTGCCATAGACGGAGGCCACCTACGAACCGTAGGCTGAACCACGGACTGTCGATGGGGTCCGTGGTTGGTCATCTCAACTCTACCTAGAAAATTCAGTAAAGGCACGACCCACGGCCGGACCTACGTACCGTAGGTCAGACCACAGTCCGTGGATCGTGACCCTCAGCACTAGCTCTCTGAAGCCAAATGACGCCCTGCCGGGACGTACCGTCAGTCAATTCACGGTCAGTCGATCAGGACCATCGATGGCCCTGTCAGATTTTAAGTGAGGGTCATTTTGGTCTTTTGCCCTATGTGTTAGACACCTAAACTACGTCATTTAACCCCTAAACTACGTCGTTTTGGTTAGTTTAAGCCTAGCAAGTTAGTCAGAACTTACCCTAAGCGATTCATTCACCAAAATTCATCAAACTTAGAGCAAAAGAGCATAAAAGAGGTAACCCAACCCTTCCAAGAACGCAACAGGTTTTCTTGAGTTCCAACCCTAAAATCGAAAGATTTCTCCATGAAATTTATCACCAGGTATGTGGGATTTAACTAGCTAGTGGGTTCTTTTCATCCACTAGGTCCCTAGAATTTAGTCAGATTCTTGTTCACTATATCTTGCTTAGACCTAGGGTTTCTAAAACCTTAGATAGTAGTTGTGATTTAGCTGTTAGAGTATCCCTAATCAGATTATCATGTTTTCATGGAATTGTTGCATAGTTCTTTGCATGAAACTCAGAACCCTAATTGTGTAGATTATCTTAGTTCATGAATTACACATGCTAGGTCAATTACACAGATATACATGCTTCAACTTTTGAATGTCACATTATCAGTATATATAATTGTTACATTCTCAGATTTGCATGTCAGTATTTTGAGCTATTCAGTATTGCAATATTTCAATCATAATGTATCATATAAATATTCAGTTGGGAGTAGGCTTAGCACCGAGTGGACTAGGATTTTAACGTAACCTCATAGTCTTTGAACTACGTGCCCCCATAGGTTAAGTCCCCTTTGTGGGCATCAGTTTTAGTGATCACACCAGTCATGCCTTTATACCCCTGGCAAGGTATATCGGACCCTTTGATGGGGTGTATACATCGGACACCAGGGTTAGCTCACGTGGTGGTTATGTGGGTTAGTAGTAGCTCCCACAGTCAAACTCTAGTGCATTTGACCAGGTTTTCAGTTATACTTTCGTATTCAGTTTCAGTATGTTATGTACTTGGTCATTGCATTTAGTTCAGTTCTTTTCAGTTATGATTCAGTATTTACATTATGTTCAGATTATGTCATTGCTCAGTTATGCTTTGTTCATCTTACAGACTTGTTTAGTAATATTCTATATCCTACATGCTCAGTACATTCCAAGTACTGGCGTATACTCTGCGCTACATCCTTTCATAATCTAGGTTCAGGTCCTCAACATTCAGATCACACATATATGGGTTCCCGATCCATACTCAGCATTATCAGTGGTGAGCCCTCATATTTTGAGGTCAATAGACATGTTTTCTATCTCAGTCTGTCATTTCAGTTTCAGTTTTTCTAGGGTTAGAGGTTTTTTCACATATAGTTTTAGATTCAACTTTAGTATCTGAGTGATTGTTCATTATCACTAAACTCTTATTCAGTATTGATATATTCAAACCAGTTTTGGATATTTTCCCACTATTAGTTATCTCATGTTGTAGCTTCCGCATTAGTTTATCTTACATAGATATATATAGTTTTGCTTATGATATACCAACTCAGGGTTAGCCTGGGGTCACTCATGATTCTAGGTCCCGTGTTTACATCAAGGGGGTAGCCTCGGGGAGTGACAAACTTGGTATCAGAGCATTAAGTTTAAGAGTCCTAGGATGTCTGAAACCCACACTAATTAGAGTCTCTTTCATAGATGTGAAGTGCACCACATCTATGAGGGGGAGGCTACGAAGTGTTGTAAGAAGTACTTTCCTTTATTCTTTTCCAACTCTTGCTATTGAGTATTAACTTTATTTAATCTCCCTCTCCTGCTCTTTGCATTTTGGAAAATGCCTTCCCGAAGAGCTAACGCAAGGAATCAACTAGCAGCTCCAGTAGACCCATTGAATAAGCAGGTAATGCATGTCAAGTTCAGGGCTACTTTCCAAGTACTTGCTTAGGACATGACTACCCAGGTCAATCAGTAGGCTGTAGTCCCATCTCTACTACAACTCTACTATAGACTCACACTGCTACAGTATGAATCCAAGACTTTAATCGGATGAACCCTTTGGAATTTCATGGGTCTAAGTAAGGATAAGATCCACAAGAGTTTTTTCGACGACATCCAGAAGGTAACAGACATTATGGGCATTACTCAAGTTGAGAGTGCAAATTTGGCCGCCTATTAGTTGACGGGAGTGGCCTACACTAGGTACCAATAGTGGAAGGAATCTTGTGATATTAATGCATGTCTAGAAACTCTTTCAGAACCGTTCTCAGTCTCTACTCCAGTTGGTGACCCAGTTATAGCTAGACGGGTATACAGAAATTTTCCAATCACAGTCTCTCAGAAAGTCACATCAACAGATCTTGTAAAGTTAGAAATGGTAGATTTCGATATCATTCTAGGCATGGAATGGTTACATTCCTGTTATGCCTTAGTGGATTGTAGAACTAGGATCTTTTATTTCAATTTCCAAATGAGCCAGTCTTAGAGTGGAAGGGTAGTAGCTCAGTGCCTATGGGTCGATTTATCTCTTACCTTAAGGCCAAAAAGATGATCTCTAATGGGTACATCTATCAGAGCCAGTTTAAAGTGTTTCAAGAAGATCTTCTTAGAGTTCCTCCAGAAAGGGAAATCAACTTCGGAATAGATCTCCTTCCAGATACCCTGCTCATTTTGATTCCTGCTTACATAATAGCTCTAGTTGAGCTAAAGGAATTGAAAAGGCAGTTGAAAGACCTTCTAGATAAGGGCTTAATCAAACCTAGTATCTCTCCATGGGGTACTCCAGTGTTATTCGTGAGAAAGAAGGATGATTCTTTCAAAATATGCATTGAATATCACCAGTTTAACAAAGTCATAATCAAGAATAAGTATCCCATCCCTAGGATTGATGACTTGTTCGACCAACTTCATGGTGTTAGTTATTTTTCGAAGATAGACCTCAGATCTGGCTATCATCAGCTCAGAGTCAGAGATAGTGACATTCCGAAGACAACCTTCAGAACTTGGTATGGTCATTATGAATTTATAGTTATGTCTTTGAGACTAACAAATGCTCCTGCAGCTTTCATGGACCTAATGAACATGGTGTTCAAATAGTGTTTGTTCTTCATTGTCTTTATTGATGATATCCTCATTTATTCCTAGAGTGAGGAGGAGCATGCGACACATCTGAGAGTTGTTCTGTAAATTCTCAAGGATCGCTAATTATCCACTAAGTTCAGCAAATATGAATTTTGGTTACAGTTTATTGCTTTCCTTGGTCTTGTGGTATCCAGCGAAGGGATCCGAGTGGATTCTCAGAAAATAGAGGCAGTGAAACAATGGCCCAGACCCACCTCTCCAACAGACATCAGAAGTTTCTTGGGTTTGGCTGGTTACTACATGAAGTTTGTTGAAGGATTTTCATCCATAGCTTCCCCATTGACCAAGTTGACTCAGAGAAAGGTCAAGTTTCAGTGGTCAGATGAGTGTGAGAAAAGCTTCTCAGAACTAAAGCCTAAGTTGACTACAACTCTTGTCTTGGCCCTACCAGAATGTTCTGACGGTTATGTGATTTATTGTGATACATCCAAAGTCGGCCTAGGTTGGTGTTCATGCAGTGAGGTAAGGTTATAGCTTATGATTCTAGACAACTTAATATCTTTGAGAAGAACTACCCAACTCATGACCTCAAACTTGCAGTCGTAGTATTTGCCCTAAAGATTTGGAGACATTACTTGTATAGTGTTCACGTAGATGTGTTCACACACCATAAGAGCCTCCAATATGTTTTCACCCAGAAAGAGTTGAATCTTCGTCAGAGGAGATGACTTGAGTTCCTCAAAGACTATTGCATAAATTTGCTTCACCATCCTGGTAAGGCCAATGTAGTAGCTGATGCTCTCAGTAGACTATCTATGGGTAGTGTAGCACATGTTGAGGAAGAAAAAAAGGAATTAGGCAAAGATGTTCACTGGCTTGCTCACTTAGGAGTTGGTCTTACGGACATGTGAGATGGTGGTGTGATAGTTCAGAATATATCAGAATCTTCTTTGGTAGCGGAGGTTAAGGAAAAACAAGATAGTGATCCTATATTGCTTCAGTTGAAAGGTGCAGTTCATCAACAGAAAGTAGAGGTTTTCTCCCAAGGGGGAGATGGTGTACTTCGTTACCAGGGTAGCTTATGTGTTCCTAAGGTGAGTGAGTTGAGGCAATATATCCTTATAGAAGCCCATAAATCCAGGTATTCTATCCATCTAGGTGCCACTAAGATGTATCGTGATCTGGGGGAAGTCTTTTGGTGGAACGACATGAAGAATGATATAGCAGATTTTATGGCTAAGTGTCCTAATTGTCAGCAACTTAAGGTAGAACATCAAAAACTAGGAGGTATGACCCAGGAGATTAACATTCCTACATGGAAGTGGTAAGTGATAAACATGGACTTCATTACGGGTTTACCTCGTACTCGCAGACAACATGACTCCATTTGGGTGATAATACACAGAGTTATTAATTTTGCACATTCCTCGGCTGTCAAGACTACAGAATCATTGGAGGACTATGCTAAACTCTACATTAATAAGATAGTCAGGTTGTGTCACACCCCGAGCCTACACCCTGGGTGAGACCGGCACTCGAAGACCATTGTTGGCCCCAAACGAACCCTTGGCCTGGCTTTCTTAACTCAGCAGAAACCTAACTCAACAGAATAACTCAATGCAATTAAAGGTCATAAAGCAGCCCAATTGATAAAATCTGACCTACAAGCAACTCGTGTCTCAAAATAGAATATTTATATATATACATAGATGAGAGACTCAATACTAACTGACTGACTGTCTATGAAGCCTCTATAACACTGAGATGGATGTTGGGACAGACCCCACAACATCCTAATAAAGAAAAACTAGGAACACAAAATAACAGAGTCCTCCGGAAGGCAAGAAGGCTCACCACTGACTCTAGAGTGCTCAGCTGGATCAACGGCGTGCTGGATGCTGATCCTGGGTACCTGTGTCTGCATCGTCATAAGATGCAGGCCAACTGGCATCAGTACATTGAATGTACGAGTATGCAAGCTGGAAAGCTAAACAATAACTTAAGCTTGAAAGGAGTACAAATGAACTCTTACGTTGGCTCTGTTCGACTCATGAATAATCGAACTCAATATAAAGCAATAAGACACATGCAATATATATAAATCTTGTAAAACAGTGTAAACAACTTAGTTAGTTAAGGATAAAACAATAACAAACTCAACTTTACTTATATAAAAGTAATATAACTTTAGTGGGAGATTCTTTAACCGACAACCACCACTATGAGCCCTAGTGATGATACAACGTTTTACCTCACGTTGCCCAAAGACCATCCTATACCTTGCCGTGTTATAGGACCTTACTTAACTTAGTGGATCCACTAACTTAACTTACGTGATCATCTAAAAAGTATGACCCGTTAAATCCCATGTTTGGCTACATGGTTCTTATGGAGAGCTGAGTTAATATGAACTCGTGTCCCCAATTCGGTGCTCAATACTACTCCCAAAAATATACTTTAGCTCATAAGTGTTTTAAACACATCTTTCTTTAGTTTGAGATAATTGCTCAAAGCTTAGCCCAAAGGCTCTTTTGGAAATCAATGTTCCCTTTTCTTTGCTCAAATGTGAAAACATTTATAAACCTCTTTGGGAATACTTAGTTCCCTAATAACTTTTGAGAAATGAACTCAACTCTATACTATTGGCTTAACTTGAAACTTGAGCCTTAAAACGAAGTTAAAACGTTCAATAAGGACTCTTGAAAAACTTCAAGGACTTGCTTCGCAACTTCTAGAGTTGACTTTAACTTCACTTGACTTTGATCCTAACTTCCCTCGAATTAGATTATGGATTCAAGGGTAATGATCTCATATTTATGGATGAGTTCATGATTTTTAGATGTACCTTAGAGTGTTGAAAACAACTATAAAACATAGGTACATTACTAAGGAACATGTATAAAAAGGTGGGGAAGGAATGAGGAAGATTGGCGTCCTTGGCGCTCTGAGAGGCACGGGGCGCCAGCCCTCAAGTTTCAGAAGACCTGCTGGGCGTCCTGCATGGCGCCCCGCCCCAAAAGGGGGGGGGGGACTTCAGAGCCCCTTTTAGGGCGCGCTGGCTGGTGCGATGCCCTAACCTTTTTCCCTAGAAAATTCGACTTTTCTCCTTAGTTTCTCCAACTCTAAACCCTCTCAACAACAAAGGTTATTTCCCTAAACACTCATAATCATTAAAACCCTCAATATACAATAGATTCAACTTGAAATTCCATTCGGAAACATGTACCAAATCAACAAGAAACTTCAACAACACAACCACAAGAATTCCACAACCACAACCACAAACTTCAACAAACACAACCAATCTTTTCTCAGAATTAAACGAGTTTGGCGTGTGGGGGAATGAACCAACCCAACACTATGATCTCACATACCTTATTAGGGATCACCCCCGACGAAAACCACGACGATCTTGACGAACTATGCTTCTTCTTCACTTTCTCCTCTTCTTTCTCTCTTCTCTCTCCAACCCTAACTCTCATTTTTAAAAGGTAAAACTGAATTAAAATCAGTCTAGACCCTTAATATAACCAAAAGAAATGGTTAGGGAAAAGACCAAAATACCCTTACAAACTCGGACTAAACTGCCATGTGCCAACAACCCAACTTCCAAAGGGCATAACTCACTCATACGAACTCGAAATCGAGCAAACTCGACGGCGTTGGAAAGATAATTCCACGAGCTTTCCAAAAAAATCTGGAAATTCACCTAAATCATCCTGAGATAGGATTTATGACTACTCAAAGTTGACCAAAAACTCATTTTTTTCCCATACTTGACCAAATTTCCAGATTTTTGAAATTTTCCAAAAATGACTATTTCCAATTACAAGCTTCTTCATAGCTATTTCAAATTGCACGATGTTACAGGTTGCATGGTGTTCCCTTTTCTATCATCTCAGATAGAGGTCCTCAGTTTACCTCTAATTTCTGGAAATCATTTCAAAAAGGTCTTGGGACTCAAGTGATTCTCAGCACAACATTTCATCCACAGACAGATGGTCAGGCAGAATGTACCATTCAGACCTGAGAGGACATGTTGAGAGCTTGCATGATTGATTTCAAGGGTAGTTGTGATGATCACCTACCTCTCATAGAGTTCGCCTTCAATAATAACTACCATTCCAGTATTCAGATGGCCCCGTATGAGGCATTAAATGGGTATAGATGCAGGTCCCTGATTGGTTGGTTTGAAGTAGGTGAAGAAGCTTTGATAGGGCCAAATTCCGTTCATGAGGCTATGGAAAAAGTTCAGCTCATCAGAGATAGACTTAAGACAACTTAGAGTCGTCAAAAATCCTATGCAGATGTAAGGAGAAGAGACTTGGAGTTTGAAATCGATGATTGAGTTTTCCTGAAAGTGTCACCTATGAACGGGGTGATGAGATTTGGCAAGAAAGGGAAGCTCAGTCCCAGATATGTAGGTCCTTTAAGTACC
The DNA here is from genome assembly GCA_029582485.1 of Solanum tarapatanum. Taxonomy (NCBI): domain Eukaryota; kingdom Viridiplantae; phylum Streptophyta; class Magnoliopsida; order Solanales; family Solanaceae; genus Solanum; species Solanum tarapatanum. The sequence goes on along the minus strand of JAJOOB010025227.1, from coordinate 14,045 downwards.
CTAAAAAGGGTTGTGTGGCTTATGAGTTAGAGTTTCCAGCAGAACTAGTAGCGGTCCATCCAATCTTTCACATTTCCTTGTTGAAGAAGTGGGTGGGTGATTTGGCATCGATAGTACCATTAGAATTTGAGGTTGTGAAGGATAGTCTCACTTTTGAGGAGATGCCATTTGAAATTCTTGATCGTCAGGTTCCAAGGTTGAGAAATACTGGGGGGACTTTTCTCGCTGAAGCCGCCGCCGACAAACACTACAAAAAAATTCACTTTCCGGTGGTAATGACCACCAAATCTCCGGGTCAACCCCCCACTGGGGTTGATCTCATAAATAAAGAAGGAAATCCAACCCTTAGATTGAACTTTGAAAACACCCTTTGTCATACACCTAAGGCCAAAATGCCTATACCTATGAAATCAATGGCTTATCTTCATGGCGAATGGAGAATAATTTGGGAGGAAGAGGAAGTGGAACAGATGATCGTTAAGGAAAATCTCAAATTCGCAGTAATAGGAAATTTTTCCTATGGTTGGCCGGATACTCAGGATCTTAGGAATCTTATTCCAACACAATGTGAATTACGAGAAGATTGCAATATTGGTTTGCTTAGCAATAACATATATTGATTAGAGCATCTAGTTTGGAGGATTATGCCACTTTGCTATCGAAACCAGCTTTCTATATCACTCAAAAAGGATGGTCCTATCCAATGAGGACACTAAAGTGGGATCCCATGTTTGATCCAGAGGAGGAAACATCTACTGCAATTGCGTGGATATCTTTCCCTGCTTTACCACCAAATATCTTTGTAAAAGAGGCAGTGTTCTCGCTAGCAGCTGCTGTTGGAAAGCCATTACAAGTAGATTTGGTGACACGAAATCAAACAAGACCAAGTTGTGCTAGGGTTAAAATTGAGGTGGACTTGTTAAGTGATTTTCCAAAGAGGATTAATTTAGGAGTGAAGAAGAAGTCAGGTGAAATCATAGACAAATGGGTACGAATTAAATATGATTATGTTCCCAAATACTGCACTAATTGTAAAATCCAAGGACATAATGAACAACAATGTTATGTGATTCACTCGGAATTGTATCCCAAAAAAGAGAAGGTAGAGGAGGACCAAACCAAAGAAAAAGGAAAAGGGGAGAAAGCGAAGAAACAACAAATAAACAAGGAGAACATGAAGAAGGACGAACATCTAAAAGATACGGAAATAAAGCAATTTAGGGAAATACAGTACAGAAATGGTAGAGGAGGAAGAGGCAATGGTAGAGGTAGACCGGAAAAGGTTTGGGATAAAAAACAAAACCAATTAGTAAGCGAGGGGGTGAGTACAAAAAACAAATTTGATGCTCTGGAAAATCAGGATGAAAATGAAGAAACTGGGCAACTAAAGGGGATAACATCACCAAAGAAATGGGTTGAGGAAAAATTCAAAGATAAAAAGAAGGATATAAATGGGAGTGGGGTGAAGGGATCTGATGAGAATGTGATTGACCTAGATAAGAGAATTGAACTCTCGTATACGGAATCACAAATAGTTGACAAAGAGGAAAATGATAAGGAAGAGAGAAATAGTTTAGGAGCGAAGTATAGTAGGGAAGATGATGAAGATGGGAGAATAAAAAAGATCGTCAGAAATGCATCAGAAGAGATAGATGAACATAAAGAGATTCCGGACCTTCAGGAACTTACAAGAGAAGAACAACAAGCGAGAAAAGAGGGTGTAAAGGATGAGGAGATAGATGAAAACATCGACAAAGTGGCAAGGGAAGGAGATTTATCTCCAAGACAGATTTCTAACTTGAAAAGTGGAGTGAAGAAAGGCAAAACAACTCAACCTTCACTCCCTTTACAAGTTAAAACAAGGATCAGTAAAGATTTTCCAGATAATGTTTCCCAATGATAGGGAAGGCATTATTCTGGAATATTAGGTCTGTCAAATCTCAAAAGACTTTTGAGAGAGTGATGGAACTTAATAGAAGACACAAATACAGTTACATAGCTCTCATGGAACCTTTTCAAGGACCACATGAGTTAGAACTTTACAAAATAAAATTGGGTACAACAAAGGCTTACAGTAATTGCTCAGATAAGATTTGGGTTTTCTTAGAGGAAGATTGGGATGGAGAAGTGATTAAAGACTGTACACAACAAATAATCATGAGGTTAAGAAGAGGCGAAATGCAAGTTTTAATCACAACTGTTTATGCAAGAGGTGATGCGATGGAAATGATGGAACTTTGGGAGGAATTGGAGGACATTGCAGAAACAAATCAGTCTCCTTGGATGGTGGGTGGAGATTTCAATGTTATTACAAAGGAGGAAGAAAAACAAGGTGGATTGGTATTTACTCAGGCAGAGGCAGTTCATTTCAATCAATGTATTAACAATTGTGCATTCATAGAGATAAGTATATGGGAAGCAAATTCACCTGGTCGAATGGTAGAATAGAAGATGATTGCATATTTAAACGGTTGGATAGAGTTATGTGCAATCAAGAGCTGCTGGACACTTTTCCTAGTAGTGAAATTCATCACTTGGTGAGACGTCAGATTATGCTCCGTTACATGTCGTTTGCAATTCGGAGGAGGAAATTAATATAAAGCCGTTCAAATTTCTTAATTTTTGGAGTAAACATCCTAATTTTAAGAAAGTAGTTAAGGATAATTGGAAGATAGATTTTATGGGCAGTCCGTTTGTGGAGTTTCAGGCAAAGATGAAAAAGGTTAAAGGGGCATTAGCTAAATGGAGCAAGGAAACCTTTAGGAACATATTCCAACAGATTGCCACTTTAGAAGATGCAATCAGAGTAAAGGAAATTCAATTAGAACTGAATCCCTCAGCAAAAATTAGAGCAACATTGAATAAAGGGGAAGCAGAACTGAAGAAATATTTGTATTTAGAAGGCGAATTCTAGAAACAGAAGGTTGGAATGAGGTGGTTTAAGGATGGCGATAGGAATACAAAATTCTTTCATAATTATGTCAAAGGAACAAGAAGGAGATTACATATTACAGAAATTCAAACAGATCAAAGGGACTGGATTACCTCTATAGATAATACAGGGGTTGAAGCTGTGTCATTTTTCGAGGAACAGTTTAAAGAAAATTACAGGCATGACAATGATCATATGTTAGAATGTATTCCAAAACTAGTGACGAAGGAGTAGAATGAAGAAATGGGAAGAATTCCAAATGAAGCTGCGGTTAAAGAAGTAGTATTTGGATTGAATGGTGATAGTACAAGTGGGCCTGATGATTTCTCAGGAATGCTCTTTCAAGCAAGTTGGGAGATAATAGGGAAAGACATCACAACAATGGTACAATTTTTTTTCTGTGGGCAACGACTCCCAAGATACATAACACACACTAATGTGGTACTACTACCCAAAAAAGAGAAGGTATCTTCATTCACAGATCTAAGACTAGTGAGTCTATGCACTTTTGCCAATAAAATTATTTCAAGAGTGGTATATGGGAGAATAGCAGGATTGCTTCCAAATATTATTTCACAAAACCAATTTGGATTTGTAAAAGGAAGAAGTATTACGGAAAATTTACTATTGGCTCAGGAAATAATTAGGGATATTAATTTGAGAAGAAAGTATCACAATGTGGTGGTAAAGTTAGATATGGCAAAAGCTTATGATAGGGTATCCTAAGTCTTCCTTATAAAGGTAATGAGAAGATTTGGATTCTCAGAATTCATCATGGATATAGTTTGGAGGTTGATTTCCAATAATTGGTACTCAATTTGGTGAATGGGAGGGCTTTTGATTCTTTTCAATCTACAAGGGGATTAAAATAAGGAGACCCTCTTTCGCCTGCTCTATTCATAATAGCGGCAGAAGTACTTTCCAGGGGATTGAATCAACTTAATGAAGATGGAACTTTTAAAGGATATGGAATGCCTAAATGGAGTCCTAATATTAACCATTTTGCGTATGCTGATGACACCATTCTATTTTACTCAGGAGATAGATGTTCCATAAGGATGATGATGAATGTATTGAAGGAATATGAACTAGTTTCTGGACAGATGATCAATTTGAATAAAAGTTTCTTTTATCTTTATGAGAATATTCCTTTGATTGTAGGAATAAGATTAAGAGGATGGACTGGGATCAAACATGGGTCTTTCCCATTCACTTATTTGGGATGCCCAGTTTTCTATGGGAGGAAAAAGGCAGCACATTTTGAAGATCTAATCAAGAAAGCTCAAAAGAGGGTATTATTATAGCAGAATAAGTGGCTATCTTATGGAGGAAAAGCGATACTTATAGCTAATATTCTACAATCAATGCCAATTCACTTACTCTCAGCAATGAATCCTCCAAAGAAGATTATTGATCAATTGCATCAAGTTTTTGCAGGTTTCTTCTGGGGTAAAAGTGGTGGAGAAAGAGGTAAGCATTGGGTTACTTGGAACCAATTATGCTATCCGAAAGAAGAAGGGGGATTGGGATTTAGGTCCCTGCATGATGTATCGAAGGAACTGTATGAAAAATTATGGTGGAATTTCAGAACTTCCAAGTTTCTATGGAGTCATTTTATATGGAATGAATATTGCAAAAAAATGCATCTTGTTATTGCAAAAAGCATTGGTGCGTCTCATGTTTGGAAGAAAATGGTGGAAATCAGAGAGGAAGTGGAACATGACATTGGATGACAAATAAACATGGGAGATGTCAGTTTTTGGTTTGACAATTGGATGAATCAAAGCGCGCTATATTATACTAAATTAAATGGGGAAAATGAGGAGGAAATAGAGGTGAAGAAATTCATTAAGAATGGAGAATGGGATCAAGAAAAATTGAGAGAAGTCATCACAGAAGAAATGACAAATTATATTTTGGAAGAAATTGATACCAAAAGAATGGGAAGGAAAATGGATAAACCATGGTGGACGGGAAATACTAGTGGGGAGTTTTTTGTAAAATCTGCATATCACATTGTGAGAAGTAAAAAAAAGAAAGGAATTTTGGTGGGATAAAATTTGGAGTAAAGGAGTCCCATTTAAGATTTGTTTTCTACTATGGAGGAGTTGGAAGGGTAGAATTGCTATGGAGGATATCTTAAAACGATGAGGAATACCATAGTCTCAAGATGTTATTGTTGTGAAGAGTATGTGGTGGAAACCATGACTCATCTTTTCTGAACAGCTCCCATAGCCCAAAAGCTATGGAAGCATTTTGCTGATTATGCAGGTATCCAAATGAAGGAAGAATTACAACAAATGATAATGCAGTGGTGGAAAACAACTAAAAAAGTGAAATTGAAGGTTGTATTCCAAGCGGTCTCGGCTATAATCATGTGGGAGATTTGGAAGAGAAGGAATGCAAGAAGAAATGGAAATAAGGTTACTTTTATAAAGCTGATTCAATAGTGTGAAAACACAATATACCAGCTAGTTAAAAATATCTATCCTTGGATTGACATTCCAAGATCATGGAAAGGAATTGTGGAAGTATTACAAAGCTACATACCTAGGATATATTACAAGGCAGTTTACTGGAAGATGCCAAGTCAAAGAAAAATAAAATGTAATACAGATGGTGCAAGCAGAGGCAATTCGGGAGAAAGTTCTTACAACTTTTGTTTAAGATATGAGCATGGGGATTTAATGTATGCAGAGGCGAAAAGTTTGGGACTAACCACGAACATGGTAGCAGAAGTCACAACTATTCTATAGGCACTCAGATATTGTAGAAGAAAGACGATCAATAATGTTCTTGTAGAAATGGACTCATTGGGTATAGTAAAAATGATAAGAAGGGAATGGAGGATTCCATGGCAACAAGCACAAAACATAGAGGAAATACAAGAGATATTGCAAGACATAGATGCACAGATCACACATATATTCAGGGAAGCAAATCAATTAGCAGATAAATTAGCTAATGATGCGTGTCAGTGCAATGGAAGCATACGGCTAAACAATTTTCAACAACTTTCAGTAGATTGTAGAAGAATTCTTAACTCAGATAAAGCACAAATTTCAACATGGAAGATAAGAACAAGGAAGATAGGACATAATATGCATTAACAAAGCATTTTACAGAAAAGGTTTGTCACACCTGGGTTTACATAATTGTGAAGAAATTTAAATTAACTAGTCTAGGCTACTTCAAGTCACAACAAGCCCACGGAGCCAGATTTGAAGTCTCTAAGCTGAAATTGGAGAAACAATTGATGAGACGACTTGTGAGCAGCTGAGAAAATCCACAAGTGAATCATCTACAAGAAAATAAATTAATTAGAGAGAAATGGAGACGCTGAGAAATAGAGATGAGCGAAAAAGAGGATCGCAATGAAAGTGAGGTTACAGTATGCTTTCATAGCCTTCAATAATTGGCACCTTAGTTGACTCCATCTTGGAAATACGAGAATGGTGGAAAGAGGAAAGAAGAGGAGGAGCTGAATTCGAAAGAAACCCAATTTTGTAGGGATACTAAGAGAAAGTTGACCGGTTCCCTTAATGGACTTGGTCAAAATATTTAGTTTGTCTTTTTTAGTTCATGTAATTTTGTTGGGCCTCTTGGACCAAAGTTTGTACAGAATTATTATTTAAATAAAAAGGGGCACCTTGCTCCAGTAATTAATTAAAAAAAAGTTGAGAAATAAATAAGTCGCTTCAGTGAAGGCTTTTTGGAGGAGTCAGTCCGTAGACCGAGCTACTTTGGAAGCAGAAGCAGCCACGAAGGACAAGTATCCTCATCTCTTTACTTCCGATTCCGTTTCAGCTTGAGGTAATAGTTCCTCTCCAGTCTCTCAGTTTACTCTTGCATAAAATTAGTCTCAATACCTTGTTCCTTCAGTCGTCCTTGCTTTTTCAGCGTATTTGCATGTTCTTGGAACTCAATTCAGTCATATATCAGTTTCTAGTACTTAGTGGTAGGGATTGCAGCTCCTTCCCTCCATACTCAGCTAGTTTAGTCTTTATTCGAGGACAAATGTTCCTAAGGGGGAGATAATGTAACACCTCGGATTCAAGAAGGAACAAAATTCCATATTTTCAAAAGTTGCAGGTGCCACAGATGGAAGCCACCTATGGACCGTAGGTTGAGCCAAGGACCCTAAGTGGGGTCCATAGTTGGTCACCTCAACTCCACCCAGAAAATTTAGTAAAGGCACGACCCACGGCCGGACCTACGGACCGTAGGTCAGACCACGGTTAGTGGTTCAGGTCCGTGGATCGTGACTCTCAGCACCAACTCTCTGAAGCCAAACGACGCCTAGCCAGGATGGATCGTCGATCAGTTCACGGTCCGTCAATCAGGCCCGTAGATGGCCCCATCAGATTTTAAGTGAGAGTCATTTTGGTCTTTTTCCCTATGCGTTGGACACTTAAATTACGTCATTTTGGTCAGTTTAAGCCTAATAACTCAGTCAGAACTTACCCTAAGCTATTCATTCACCAAAATTCATCAAACTTAGATCAAAAGAGGAGAAAAAAAGTGACCCAACCCTTCCAAGAATGCAATAACTTTTCTTCAGTTCCATCCCTAAAATCGAAAGATTTCTCTGTGAAATTTGCCACCCGGTATGTGGAGTTTCACTAGTGGGTTCCTTTCATCCACGAGGTCCCTTGAATTCAGTCAGATTCTTCCTAATCAGATTATCATATTTTCGTGGAATCATTGCTTAGTTCTTTGCATGAAACTCAGAACCCTAGTTGTGTAGATTCTCTTAGTTCATGAATTACATATGCTAGGTCAGTTAGACAGATATACATGCTTCAACTTTGGAATGTCACATGATCAATATATATAATTGTTACATTTTCTCATTTGCATGTCAGTATTTTGAGCTATTCAGTATTGCAGTATTTTAATCATAATGTATCATATACATATTCAGTTGGGAGTAGGCTTAACACCGAGTGGACTAAGGTTTCAGCATACCCTAAGAGTCCCAGAACTACATGCCCCCGTATGTTAGGTCCCCTCTGTGGGCATCAGTTTTAGTGATCATGCCAGTCATGCCTTTATACCCCTGGCAAGGTATATCAGACCCTTTGATGGGGTGTATACACCGGACACCACAGTTAGCTCACGTGGTGGTTATGTCGGTTAGTAGTAACTCCCACAGTCAGACTCTAGTGCATTTGACCAGGTTTTCAGTTATACTTTCGTATTTAGTCTCAGCATGTTATGTACTTAGTCATTGCGTTCAGTTCAGTTATTTTCAATTATGATTCAGTATTTACATTATGTTCAAATTATGTCATTGATCAGTTATGCTTTATTCAGCTTACATACTTGTTCAGTTATATTCTATATCTTGCATGCTCAGTACATTCTAAGTACTGACACATACTCTGCGCTACATTCTTTCATGATGTAAGTTCAGGTCCTCAACATTCGAATCTTGTGTAGATCAGTTCCCGATCCATACTCAGCAACATCATTGGTGAGTCCTCATACTTTGTGGACAACATACATGTTTTCTATCTTAGTTTTTCATTTCAGTTTCAGGTTTACTAGGGTTAGCTGGGGACATGTCCCAACAACTCTAGTTAGTTGGAGGCTTTTTCAGACATAGTTTTAGATTCCACTTTAGTACCTGAGTGATTGTTAGTTTTAGATTCAGCTTTAGTATCTGAGTGATTGTTCAATATCACTAAACTTTTATTCAGTATTGATATATTTAGACTAGTTTTGGGTATTTCCCCATTATTAGTTATCTCCTGATTTAGCTTCCGCATTAGTTTATCTTCCATAGATATATTCAGTTTTGCTTATGATATGCCAGCTCAGGGTTAGTTTGGGGTCACTCGTAATCCTAGATCCCATGTTTACGTCAATAGCGTAGCCTCAGGTGTGAAAATCTTTAAGATTTCATTGATAAGATGTATAAAATAGTGGAGAATATGGGAGTGTCACCCATGGAAAAGGTGGAATTGACCGCTTATCAACTTAAGGGTGTTGCTCAAGTTTGGTTCAACCAATGGAAGGAAGAGAAGGCAATTGATGTGGGTCCTCTTGATTGGGAAAAATTCAAAGGGGGGTTTCTTGATCGTTTCTTTCCCATTGAGATGATGGAAGAAAAGATGCTTGAGTCTATCAACCATCCTCAAGGAAATATGAGTATGAAGAAGTATGCTTTTAAGTTCATTCAATTGTCTAAGTATGCGCCAATTATGGTTGTTGACTGTAGGGAAAGGGTGAGTATGCTTGTGTTGGGTGTGTCTGAAATGGTGGTAAAAGAGTGTCGTACCGCCATGTTGATTAGGAATACATATTTTTTTTTACAACACACGGTTGATATATCAGAGGAAAAGCTAAAGGGGAAATCTAGTGAGTAAAAAATGGCAAGGATCGGTAATGGTGAATTTTCTCATTCTAGGTACGGTGGACATGGTCGTCTCAATTCTGGCAAAGGTTTTCGGGTCAAGGTTCTTCTAATTCTCTAACTCATAAGTTCAACAAGGATTGGGTGTCTAACCCGAAGCCTTAAAAAATTGGAGGTAATCGATCTTCTACTCCTACTTGCCAAAGGTGTGACAAGAGTCATTCAGGAAAATACTTAAACGGTACATATGAGTTCTTTAGTTGTGGGAGGAGTGGTCACAAGATGAGATATTTCCTGACCAAAAGGGAGGGGGTGATAGGCAAGCTCAGCCTAGTGGTTTTACCTCGGGTGCTCCACTTCAGAATAGGTTCTATGCTCTAGAGACTCGGCATGATCATGAGGGTTATCTAGATGTTGTGACCGTTATGTTGGGTGCTACATTATCATTTGTTACCCCTTATATGGCCATACAATTTGATATTGGTCCTGAAATCCTTTCTAATCATTTTTATATCTCTACTCTCCTGGGTGATTCTATTGGTTCTGAGAGAGTTTATATAGATGGCCCTATTTATGTTTCTCATAAAGTCACTATGTTGATCTTGTAGAGCTTGATATGTTAGATTTTGATGTTATTCTTGGGATGGATTGGCTTCATTCATTTTATGATTCCATAAATTGTAGGACCCGATTGGTAACATTCAAGGTTCCGAACGAACCTATCATGTCATGTGAAGGGGGAAATTGTGCTCTTAAGGGCCAATTTATATCTTGCCTAAAATCTGGGAAAATGATTACTAAGGGTTGCATTCATCATCTTGTTTGGGTTAGGGATACAGATTTCGAAACCCCTACTTTTGAGTCTAATTTGATTGTAAATGAGTTTCCTGATGATCTTCTTGGTATTCCTTCCAAAAGTAAAATAGACTTCGATATTGACCTTCTCACAAATACACAACCTATATATATTCCTCTTTAAAATGGCCCCGATAGAACTTAAAGAATTTAAGGATTAGTATAGAAAGACTTATTGGATAAGGAATTCTTTAGACCGAATACCTCACCATAGGGTGTCCAATTTTTCTTGTTCGAAAGAAGGATGGTTCCTTCCGAATGTGCATTGACTATCGATAATTGAATAAGGTTACCATAAAGAATAAGTATCATATTTCATGGATTGATGACTTGTTTGATCAACTCTAAGGTGTGAGTTTCTACTCCAAGATTGACCTTTGGTCGGGTTATCATCAATTGAGGGTGAAGGAAAATCACACTCCGAAGAAGGGTTTTCGAAAATGGTATGGTGATTATTAGTTTTTGGCAATATCTTTAGGTTTGACTAATGCCCTGACATCATTTATGGATTTGATGAATAGGGTCTTTAAGCAATATCTTAACATGTTAATGATTGTGTTTATTGATGATGTTTTGATTACTCACATAGTGAGGATGAAAATGTTGAGCATTTGAAGATTATGTTGTAATTCTCAGGATCGTGAATTGTATGCTAAGTTTAGCAAATGTGAGTTTTTGTTGAGTTTTGCTGCTTTCCTTGACCATATTGTCTCCGGTGAAGGTATTCAAGTTGATCTTAAGAAAACGCTAAATAAGAAGTATTGGCTATTTCTAATAATTGGCATGGATAAAGTAAAGGAAATTTATCGAAAATGCTAAATAATAAGCCTAAGGGCAAAGCTGCCAGTCCACTGCAACCAAAATAACTAACTAAAAATTTAATTACTAACCATCTATCCAGAAAGTAGTTAGGAAGTTAGTTGATTAATCCCTTCACTAATCTCTGCATTTTATATATTGTACTGGTACTGTAATTACATAGAAGACAAGATACTACTCTCAATAAGAAATCATCTCTCGATTCTTTATCATCTTTTCTTACTGTTTCATCTTGTTTAATTTAGTTCTTGTATTTCTCATTCATGGAAGCCTCAACTAAAAGGTAATCATTCAATTAGAACATGACAATCAACACAATAAACTCTTATCTAGAACTCGAGTTTCTGTGCATATGGGATATCCAGAACTTCAAAAAGGATATATTTTATATGACTTTACTGATAGTGTGTTCTTTGAAAACAAGGATGTGTTGTTCAATGAGAAGATATTCCCATTTCATAATAGGGATTCCCCTACTAAGCATACGTTTGTGGATACCACCTCAACAGTTGAAGAATCAAATAGTTGGCTCACTCCACAAATATGTACTTAGCATGTAATCCCTGAGACTCATACTATTCCTGATCAACATCAGCATATACAAGTGCAGACACAACCATCTATAGACATGCTATAACCTGAACCTGAGCAAGTTTCTAGTCATCCTCTAGAACCTGTAGAGGTTGTGCAACCTCAACAAAGAAAATCAAGAAGAGGAAGGACTTTGTGTCCTTGAAATCAGGGCACACCTTATGGTCTGGACAAGTGTCTAAGCTATGATGGAAATATCAAGCATGTATAACAGCCATGTATACTATCACAGAGCCAAAAACATAGTCAGAAGCTGTTATGGATCCAACGTGGGTAGAAGCAATGGAGTCTGAGATAGAAGCATTAAATAACAATCACACTTGGGATATTGTTTTTTTGCCTCCTGGGAATTAAAGAACCCATAGGTTGCAAATGGATCTAAAAAGTCAAGCATAAATCAACAGGAGAGGTAGAAAGGCTAAAGGCAAGGCTTGTTGCTAGGGGTACAACCAGAAGGAAGGTATTGATTACATTGAAACATTCTCACCTGTTGATAAAATGAAAACAGCGAGAGCTGTTCTATCAACTACAACACAAAATTAGTGGCTGCATACATCAAATGGATATTTTCAATGATTTTCTACAAGGTAATCTGGTTGAAGAGATTTATATGCAACTGCCTCAAGGATTTACAAGTCAGGGGGAGAAACACGCAGTCTGCAGACTAGTTAAATCCTTATATGGACTAAAACAAGCTCCTAGGCAATGGAATGATAAGTTGACTAAAGCGATGTTAAAGTTTGGTTTTAAGCAAAGTGACTATAATCACTCCTTGTTTATTCAGAAAACATCTAAAGGCACATCCATGGTTCTTATTTATGTGGATGATATGCTAATTACTGGGACAATTTTGAAATAATTGAGGAAACCAAAGGGAAGTTGAAAGAAACCTTTAAAATGAAGGATCTAAGTGAGTTGAAATATTTCCTTGATATTGAGTTTGCAAAGTCAAAGGAAGGAATTGTGATGCACCAAAGGAAATACACTTTAGAGGTCATATCTGAAGTTGGACTTGGAGATGCTAAACCTGTTTCAACACCATTAAACATCCATGTCAAGTTGACCACAAAGTAGTTTGATGAACACACTAAGACATTAGGCAAATTAGATCCACCAACTGACCAAGCAATGTATCAAAGATTAATTGGCAAACTTTTATATTTGAATACGAAAAAACCTTAAATAACATATGGAGTACAAACTCTAAGTCAATTTCTCCAACAACCTAAGAAATCTCACATGGAAGCTGCTTTAAGAATAGTAAAAAATGTGAAAGGATCATAGAGCAATCAGAAGAATATGGTCACTGTATACTGTGACTCAGATTGGGCGTCTTGCCCCCATTCAAGGCAGTTAGTAACAAGATATCTTATCAAGTATGGTGATTCTTTAGTCACTTGGAAATCAAAGAAGCAGTCTACTATATCTAGAAGTTCTGCAGATGCAGAATGCAGAAGCATGGCATCTGTAACTTCAGAACTAGTGTGGTTTCTTGGACTTATGAAAGAACTTGGTATTGACATAAAGCAACCTACTGATGTATACACAGATAGCAAAGAAGAAATCCAAATTGCAGCTAATCCAGTCTACCGTGAAAGGACAAAGCACATAGAAATAGACTATCACTTTATCAGGAAAATTTTTTGTTAAGGATTGATCTCTACCAAATATATTCCTACAACTGATCAACCTGCTGATCTACTGACCAAAGGCCTAAGCAAAGTACAACATTATTATCCAACTTCCAATCTAGGAACACTCAGCACATTCATGCCTCCTAGCTTGAGGGGGAGTAATGATAACGCTGAATAATAAGCCTAAGGGCAAAGCTGATAATCCACAGTAACCAAAATAACTAACTTAAAAGTTAGTTACTAACCACCTATCTAGAAAGTAGTTTGAATGTTAGTTGATTAATCCCTTCACTAATCCTGCATTATATATCTTGTACTTGTACAGTAATTACATAGAAGACAAGCTACTACTCTCAATAAGAAATCACGTTTTTATTCTTCTTCATCTCTTTGTACTGTTTCATTTTCTTCAATTGAGTTCTTGTATTTCTCATTCATGGATGCCTCGACTAAGGGCTATCAATCAATTAGAACAAAATTTAACCAAGTATAACCTACATAAATCCCATAGTTTACGGAATAAATTACATCCTATCCCTATTCTTTTTCTAATTACAATAATCCCTTAAAATTTGTACCTTCCGGATATATAAGTCGCCATCCGTATGCATTAATTCTATATAAAGAAGTATGATCAATCTGTTACACTAAAATAGGAAATAAAAACTGAAAATCTAATAAAATCCCATGAATTACGCTTACGTTTTTCTTACTTTCAATCATACATAGGCAAATCCTAAAAGAAAGAAGAAAATCAAAATTTCAAATTGCTTGCCGGGGGGGGGGGGGGGGGGGGGGGGGGGGGGGGGGGGGGGGGGGGGGGGGGGGGGGGGGGGGGGGGGGGGGGGGGGGGGGG
>JAJOOB010025226.1:0-33514 GCA_029582485.1 Solanum tarapatanum | reverse complement strand
ATTTTAAATCTGCTGACTATTTTTAGTTTAATCAATTGGGTGTACGATTGTTGTTCATGTTTCGACCTAAAAAAGCCACTTGATCTCTTTAATTTCATGACACAAAATGTTCAGAGTTAGTCAAAACACCTAAAAAGGCCACTTGAATATCTCTTTAATTTTATGACACAAAATGTTAGAGTTAGTCAAAACCACATCACATAGAGAGGTCCCATTTATAGCTTGTGAGAGACACAACAATTGACCAATTCATATGACAACACCTATCCTTTTGCAATAACTTCTTTTTCATCACACCACTATGTTGGGTTGACATCATGCTAATAATTTTTTAATTTTTTTTATATATATATATTTTTTGTGGTGGTGGTTAGGGGAGGAAAAAGAAAAATGAATTAAAAGGTGGAATTCAAGAATGGAACATTTGATGGCCCATTGCTTTGTTGTATTGAAAATTTTGTTCTCCCACTTAGAAATTATTTGGTTGACTTCACACCTAACACTCATTACTACCTGAAATTGAAAAGAAGGGCATATTCTAAACATAAAGATTGGATCACCTATTTTTTTTTCTTATATGTTCAAATATCAATTTTACAAATTTTTAAAATAAAATTGATGTAATTAAAAACTACATAGAATAACTATAAACTATATAGAAAGAACTTTCAACTTTTCATAATTGATGAAGAGACTTGTAAAATGTTTGAAGGAACTTTAGTCAATGAAAAATTTATTCGACTCTCCCGATAGTAATACCGTTACACAAAACTGGACATTGAGTATGATGGTTGTTGTCTTATGCATAGGCCCAAGTTCCCCAAAAATATAGTTGAAATGACGCGAATTCCGTTTAAATAGATTGATTTTAATTTTTTTTGCCCTTCAACAACTGAACTTATGTCTAGTAGGGTACTAGACCTAAGGGCATAAGTTCTTTGGAAATTGAAATCGTGTGAGACATACGTTAAGAGATATTATGATACAACAATATATACTTACACCCCGCGATACAATTTTTTTATTTCGAGGGGCATAAATTGAAAACCAACATAAAATAAGAGCATAAGTGTCAATAGCCCTATTGCTTACAAGTTTACAGTATGATGTGATTGTTGGCTTATTCATAGGCCCAATTGTAGAAATGACATGGAGCCAATGCAGTAATCAAAGCCCTTACTGATCCATGTAGAGCCCTTCGCAAGGTAGAGGGCTCTAATGCTTTTTCACTTACGTACCGAACAAAAGAAAATAAAGAGAAAACACACTTGTGTTCCATGAAAAATATTTTCCTTCGTACCGAACACACACTTGCCATGTATAAAAGATATGACAATAATCAAGAATAACAGATACCTCAGTATCATGTCATTGATCAAACTCTAAAGTGAGGTGTACTTGGGCCTATGAATAAGCCAAAAAGATAAACAAAATCCATGAATTAAAAGTAGGAAGCACAGCTTGGATCAGATATAGAAAACAAGGAAATATGGCATTGTTCTCTTAAAACATTAGAAGGATCCTTATGTCTCAATGATATTCCACGATCAAGACAATTGTAAGTTGTTACAACTCACAAGCAAACTATACATTCACTGAGACCTAGCAGGCACATTCATTCCGTTTAACCTGAGTTTTTTTACTTTCCATTAAGTCTCTGACTCTCGAGTACACTCTAACAATTTTTCGAAGTCTAGCATTTTTTCCTAAGGTACACAAACCACTTTAAAGAACCATCAAATGAAAGATTAGGCATGAGAAGCTCCTTGTTTTCTGTCATTAACGAGCGAACCAACTGTTTTAAACCAACGCATAAGATTCCGATGGTCCTTCACATAGAGCCAAGCTTGTAGAAATGGAAAGAGGCTTTCGTTAATTCCTCGCTCTTCAATGAAGCTGTGCAAAGCATCTCTCATTTTCTCATCAATATCTCTGCATTTGCAATCAAACAAATCAGATGTCATTCTGCTTTAAAAAGTTTCTAAGTCTCGGTCGCCACATAAAATCCTCCGTTCACAATAAAAGGCCTTCATCCATTGATCTTTTTTATAAATGAATAATGACATGCAGAAACAAATACATCACAGAATAGAGTCAGCTGGTCTAAGAACAAAGAAACAATATGCAAACAGAAACTAGTCCTCGTCGGAACTGGAACAATAGTATCTTTTGATAAACCAGAAACTAGAATAATATCAGACATTAAAAACTGGAGATAAGCACTAAAACAGCAAGATTATTTAATTCCCATTCCGGTTCACCTCAGCATCTAACTGTTCACTTAAAAGAGGGAAGGAAAAACAGGTATCCTTCGGTGACGACATACAAATGTGCAGATTGAAGAGAATGGCTTTTCGCAAACAAGATTTTCAGCTGATAAACTACCAAAACCTCTCAATGGAAGCAGCTTCAGCAGGTGCTGTAAGATTCTTGTTCACAAACTGTTGATTCCATTGCTCAACAAAGAACCTCTAGAGAAGTAAATAGTTAATTTAACATAATTGTGTGTATCCACCCCAAAAACACATGAAATAAATTCCGATCCTAGGTTGAAAGATATCTCACTCTTCCTACAGAAGTCAAAGTGGTTACCGTCTTACACAGTTAACTCTTTACTCCAACTTATTCTCTCCCTAACTCGATTAGAAATTGATCAAGATATCAGCATCATGCACTGCTTATAACTTTGATCCTTCAAATAATCACAGCCAATTAAAACAAAGGGTAACTCGGTGCACAAAGCATCCCACACTCACACAGCCAGTAAACAAGTTTAAAAAAAGGACCGTGAATGTAAAATTAGCTACATTTGAACATGTCTCCCGTGAATGGCACAAGCCCCAGAAAACCCCCAGAACAGAACAGCCAGAAGGAAGAGATAACAAAAGCAACATAAGAGTGGCTTTTTGTTTCACCACTGGCCAAAAAAATCTTGCTTTCTTCCAGTTCATCTAGTTAACTTTTGCAAGCTGAGTATCCGACAGTAGCTCATAAGCAGCTCGAATTTTCATATCATCAAAATGGTTCACTATTTGCTCAGATCAAAGTCCTAAGTGGACGCATTAGAGTTCAGGGTTGTTAAAATCCAATCAACTTAAGACATTAACTCTGTACCAGGACTAAGACAGATATTACTTGGTGAAGAATAGTCTTTTTTTATGGCTAAGGTACTTTGCCAAGAACAGTCGTTTTGCCTATCTTCTTTTTGGGTCACCCATATATTAAGGAGCCTCCAGTGCTCAGGCTTCTGCCTCGGAGATATTTTCAAGGCGAAGTAACCCTTAAGTTACTATTTCCTTATTTATCTTCACCCAAAAGAACTTTTGAGAAATAAACAAGCAAAGATGTGGAGGTCAATTAATTGCATTCTCAAATTGTGTTCTTTCTTGCTTGGCAAGATAAAGAGTTCTAGGAAGTGCAACACGAAGTTTGTTCTGGCATCACATCATTAGTAACCTGGGTGAACCAACGAGAGAGATAAAATTTATATGAAAGCTAGGTTGATACTGACAAAGTTAGATTAAGGATCAGATTTATTTAAGTATAGGAATAGAAGGGATGAATGGATAAGAAAGATGGTGCATGTTCAAGTCAATCTATATAATCTTACTCATTGTCCTTTTTCTATGAGTATATCTTACTCATTGTTCTTGTTTCATTAATTCCATTTCCATTCTAATAATCTAATCCCAATCAACTCCTAATGGATAGCTTGTAATTGATTGTTTTATAACCTTGTATTGTTTTAGCTGGAACATTATTTATTCATTTAATTTGAATGGCCTACCCCTTATCCTGATTAACATGTTTAATCTTGACTCACTTGATGCCCCTACTCTAAATCTACACTGTTATGAGGCCAAAAATGCTTTAAGCATATTCGTACATAGTGATAACACTAGAATAGAATGAATTGAAAAAAATTCAAAATTCTACAGTGGGTTACCAGTAGCAGGTTATGATAGTTCATCCAAATAATTAATCCAACAAAACACTAGTCTAGATAAGGAAAAATAAGTAATTTAGGCGAACAAACTCTGCCCTCGTGCCCAGATGAAAAGATTTTTGAATTTCACTTTCATGATCTAAATGCTATGAATAGATGGTGTATAGTTCCATCACATATCTCTACATGGTACTTGTCCATACTTTTCTCATTATCCTGATGGAAAGATATGGGCTCATAAGGTTACAAATTTCTTTTGCAAACTTGACATGTCATTGTGATGCTAGAGACAAATGGCAGAAGAGACCATTTTTCGTTTCATATTGGAAAAACTTTGAGGAATATTTAACAGTCCTAGTTTCAGAATATGTATGCTCTTCATAACCTGTAGATTCAGGCAGTTTAAAAGGAAAGGGAAACTATTTACCTAAATAAATGAATACATGGATGAGGCAAGATGTCTATCTGCGGAAACATGACAAGCAAACATAAATCAACAGTTATCTATTGTAAATGTTCCCTCCAGATGCATAGCAAGTCGATCTCTGTGCCTACCAAATAAAATATGCCATTAATTTTTTTTCCGCTGTGCGCTTAATTTTTTTATATACTATCAACTATTGGACTCAAATTAAATGCTACTCGCTTTTGTATCAAGTGATGTCTCACTAAACCATGGAGCTTAAACTCTGACTACCGTACAAATCCAATTGTATTTTACACAGAAGTAATGAATAAACAACTAGGTCATGGTATCTGAATGGGTAGAAACACGGCATAAAGCCAAACATCCAAATGCAATTGTCTTTCATACAGAAGAACATGATGTCTCAAGGATCGAAATATAGCAGACAGTCAAACATGTTGGCGCATCAGAGAAAGACTTACTGAAAAACTGGCCCACCGTAATTGGTTGGAACAGCAAGAAACCCACTAGACTCAGTCTTTGATCTCAATGAGACTGAGTGTATTCCCAAAGCATCTGGATATAGCCCACAAAGAAAATGCAGAGATTCCTTCTGTCCTGGCTTTGAAATGTCAACGTGTAGAAAAAGTTGATTAATACCATCCTCCTCTTCATCTCCAATACCTCCAGCAATAATGTTGGCCAACCGCATGACAGAGATACTGATTTCCTCATTTCCATGTGTTCGTCTTAGAACAGGACCACCATGATCAAGTGCCCCCTTGACGACAGTGAATGGAGAAGGAGGGCTAACTTTCTGCCGAACGCCCAAAGAGATGCAAAAAGAAAATAAAAAATCACATAAACAGGAGTTGTCAAAACTAGCAATTCATTTCCAGGCATTGAAGCTTAAATAAATATTAATTTTAATTTTGTAAATTCCATATTAAATGACAAGATACTGCTTCAGATTCTATCAAGACTTCCATAATTATAGGATGGGTGTCATCATCTGCAGAAGCTATCACTTTGAACAGTAACAACATCGATATCCTCAAATTTCATCGATTGTTCCTTTTCGTTCTTCTGTTTTGGGTATTTTGCAGTAAGTCTAGGAACTAGATGCATTATTTTTTTTCTTAGAGAAGCACTCAAACACATAGAGACCAGCATGAAAGTCTCAAAATGAACAATTTACATTCCGTGCTCCCTAAACCTAACGCGACCTTCCATGTCTCTTATTTCAATGCCATCAAAACCAATATTTACTATGACATCAAACAAAAGTTTGAAAAAAACCCATGTAGGACAATTTTCAAACAATCCAATATCATTTGTTTTCTCAAAAGCATGTAGGCTCGTGTAACCATCACGCTTTAGTAGCTGGAGGCTAGATGGTACATGCTCTTTATTATAGATCTCTCTTCAGCCGCTTAGTTTGATATTCATTGCACCGAGTGACTATTCCACCTCAAGCTCTTATAATTCAAAACAATTAATTATATTACCCACAGATATTTCACTTGGGTGTATGCAGCCTAGTTGTCAGAAGGAGAACACTATTGCCAAAGTGCATTCACTCAGCATGCGTATTATGTTAGCCCACTAGGGCAATTTTACATACTTCCATTGTGTGAAATGTCACTTCCCATAGTTCCGTGTGTCCTTAACCCTTGCTGCACCATTGTGCTTTTTACCTTCTCCACTCCCTCAAGGATTACTAAAGCATCTAGAGACCCCACCCGCAAAAAGAACAAAAAATACGAAGACACTAAACCCTCCTTTGAGCTATCACTCAACTCTCTCTCTTAACCACCATTTTAACTTTATAGCTTATACTCAACTACTCCTACAACGCAACAAATCAGTTTCTTGTACCATAAACATACCAAACTAACTCAAATCTCTCAATAGAATATCCATAGGGAAAGGATATCCAAATGGTAAAAGGACCCTCCACCTTCAATCCTAACGTTGAGTATTCGAGTTACTCAATGTAGCAAAATGGAAAGAGCCACTATTTGAGCTTCTAGTAGGTTCACGCAGGGGTGGAGCCAGGCGGGATCCCCTTCAGCAGAAAATTACACTATCTATACACAGCTAAAATCATTTTTTTATGAAACCACTTAGTAAACCCTCATACACACAAAAGATTCAGACTTTAATCGAATTTCAGCTAAATAAGCACACCCATATGAACTTTGGGGTAGTAAGGGTTTAAGAAGAAAAAAGGGGCTACCGGAGGAGGGGTCATTTTGGAGACTTCAAGATAGTGATCTTTAAGGGACCGGAGGATTATACTGTTCACGGCTGATGAAACGCCTGACGACCGCCGGCAGGCTATTGTACGCCATGGCTGAAGTTGTTGCTGCAGTGCGCTTCCGGCGAATGCTAGAGCCTTCCGTAGCATTTTTTCCACACTCTCAATAAACAGTTCTCTTTACTCAGTTTTAGTGCTTTAAAGACATTAATAGGGATGGCAATGGGGCAACGATGGGGCGGGGTCAGAATTTAACGGGGCGGGGCGGGATGATATTCAAATGGACAAGTTGGGTTAAAATTGAAGATATTAAAATTGATTGAAATAAAAATTAATTAGGTTATGACTTTGGAGTTATTAAAATTGATTGAAATAGAAATCGGATTGAGTTATGACCTGTCCAAGTTTATTTTGGGCTCAAATTAGTTGGACTCATTCTGACACCCCTATGTGTCGGGATAGGATAGCACGGATCAAAGCTTATTCCTCTGTCTCAATTTATGTGACTTATTTCTCTTTTTAGTAAGTCTAAAAAAGAATGATACATTTCTATATTAAGTAACAATTTAACTATAAAATGTTTATTTTATCACAAATTTCTATCATTTATTTTGGATCACAAGTTTTAAAAGTCCTCTTTTCTTTCTTAAACTCCGTGCCGAGTCACAGTATCTCACATAAAATGGGACGGAGGGAGTAATATTTTTTAATGTTTTAATAGAACCGGGCAGGTCTCCGTGGGAAGGAGAAATAGAAGTAGGTCAAAAAAGTATTGGGGAAAGGTGGATTATACATGACATAGTACAACTTAATATTATTAAGGACATGACTCTAGATAGGAAAGAGTGAAAGACGTGTATTAGGATAGAGTGTAGTCTTACCTTGTGAGGATTTAGGCGGCGTCGTAATTTGTAGTTTTTTCTTCTGTTATCTATTGCCATATGTGTTGTTAATGTTTCTTTTAACTATTGTACACTAATTTTCTTATTAACTGCTATGCTTTCTTTTAACTTCTTTTTTACTTGGGTTTGATTTTGTTGTCTATTGTCATATGTGTTGGTGGAGGGAGGACTAACGTTTGTGTATACTATGTCTTTTCAAGACCCCACTTAGTGAAATTTCATTGAATATGGGTTGCCCGAGTATAATTTTGGCACATTTCAGTACTGTTGGAATGTAATGAATTTTATAAGCCCCTGTATTTATTTGGAGTGTAAAGCAGTGTCAAAGCAAGATATCCCAATACTTTTGTACGCTATCTTGATATAAGTTTTGTAATTTCAAGAAAAAGGTACTTCCCTTGAATCGATGATGGAGTGATTTTTATTTAGATATTACTCTAATTGATAATGTATTAGCACAAGATAATACATATTGCTTCACAATGTATAGTTTTTTCTCTATTATTAATCTCAAGACAGAAGTCTTGATCAATTTACCTGTAGATTCATCAAAAGATATATTTAGAGACACAAACATTTCCCTCCTACTATACATGTAGAAGTAGTACAGAAAGCAAAGTTGACTAAACAATATGGTGAACTACACCCTTCATCTCCCCTACAAATACAATACAATCATTCATGTCTTGTAAAAACTGTAAACAAAATTGTGACCTTTGATCGCTGTGCTAGTCCTTCTCTTGCCACTCGATATCTATCAACAAATCGAAGATCTTTGCTTAGTTTTCTCATTTCCTTCTGTGTTTGCTTCTATTAACTTTCACAATCTTCCGACCTGATTTGTCAGGACCACTGCTACCCAACGAGAAGCTCCCTCCACCACCAAATTCTAGACTGTTTGATGCTGCAAATGGAGAAGAATTCTGAGGTGCTGCCTGGACTAGACTGCTCGATGCTGCAAATGGAGATGGATTCTGGGGGGGAGCCTGACTCTGCTGGCCGCCAAACTGGAAGGGATTTGGTGCTGAACCAAATGCAAAGCCACCTGGAGAAGGCGAGACAGAAGGTTGCCCAAAAGAAACTGCAGGTGCAGGAGCCTGCACAAGATCCTCGGCCATGCTGTCTTCCATGTTATCATTGTTTCCATGGGATGCAACAAACGCAGAATTACCAAACATGGGCTGTGAAGGTGAATTTGTGGAGGAAGTTGCACCAAATGAAAAAGGAGAACTGCTTGCAGCGCTGGGTGTTGATCCAAAGACTACCGGTGACGTGCTTGGAGTAGCAAAAGAAGATGAAGATGCTCCAAATGTAAACCCAGAGGGGGTAGAAGAACTAAATGAGGAAGTAAAGCCAGTAGACTTGGGGAGCTGCCAACTAGATCCAAAAGTTCCAGCAGTGCTAGAGGCTTGAGAAGTGGCCGAATTAGCACCGAAGTTGAATGGACTAGGATTAACTATGCTACCGGCATTTGTCAAAGAAGCTGAAGAACTAGCACCAAAACAGAAGATGCCAGGTGTAGCATTAGTGGAGGTGTTGCCGGCATTTGCAGGGGAAGTCGAAGAACTACCACCAACATTAAATATGCCAGAAGTAGCTGAAGTATTGACAGCACTCGTAGAGGAAGATGAAGAATTACCACCAAAATTAAATATACTGGGGGTAGTGCTGCTGGAGATGGTAACAGCATTTGTTGAGGAAGCTGAAGAACTACCACTAAAGGTGAATATCCCAGGAGTAGCGCTGCTGGAGATAGAAGGTCCACTGGTTTTTGAAGGAGGAGCTGCAGAACTGGCACCAAAAGTAAATGTGGCCGTCCCATTTGTAGGTACACTTGAACTGCCTGCTGCACTGGAAGCTGATGAACTAGCACCAAAAGTAAATATTCCGGAAGCAGCATTGCTGGAGCCAACTAAGTCACTTTTTGAAGGAGAAGCAGAAACTTGACCAATAGTACCAGGCGCACAACCAAACACACCTGTGGATGGCAATGAAGCTGATGAACTGAAAGGAGCAGGCATGCTCCCTGAGAAAGCAGAAATGCCAGATCCACCAACAGAAGTCTGTGCACTAACAAGTGATTCACCTCCTGTACTAGAAACAGAACCCTGAGACTGTGTACTACCTGTCGTAGTCGTGGACATTACTGATGAACTAAAACCAAAAATACTATTTCCTGAGCCTGAAGCTGCAAAAGATGCACCCCCAAAAGGTGAACTCTTCAAGTTGCCAAAAGTAGGTCCAGTCTCAGATTTGGCTTTCACATCTGTAGTTTCTGCAGTGGAAGTTGCTGCTGGTGCTGAAACTGCTTTTGGCAGAATCGTGGGGAAACCAAATTTGGTAGGAGGTTCCTTCGAAACTAATGATGCTGCACTGGAACCAAAGAGACTGCTAGCAGAGGCATTACAGCTACCTGCTGTGGCACCAATCGTGCTCGAAACGCTTGTCAAAGGGACAACAATATTTGAGCTGCTAGTCGAAACTTCATTTGTAAAATTACCCGATGTCAAGGCAGAGGTGGCTGAGAATACAGGACTGGTAGCAAACAGTCCATTACTTGAAGTGCTAGATGGAGCACCAAATGAGAAAATACCACTTGTTGATACTGCTTCTAATTTGCCATTGCTGTCCACAGCCTTCGGTGAGCTATTCCACTGAAAAGGATTAGGCCGACCATCAGTTGGGTTGGATGCTAGACTGGACAGGCTGCAGACATTTGAACAAATATCAGATGCACTTTCAGGTAATCTTTAAACGGGTGCACAAAACACACAAGAACCCTACTCATTTCCTTATTCATCGTACATATTTTCCAACTACATTCTAACAGATAGTAAACATTCTGAAGTCTTTCATCATCTTCTCTCTCTATAAACTCTTGGTGTGCAAAAGTCCTTATTTTTTGCTAATCACAAGAAAAGGATTCCTCTTAGGTTTCCTCTACTCACAATTACATCGGAAAACAAAACTGCTACTCTTACATGAATTGAGAGTGGATGAGTGATAATAAGAAAAATGTCATATATTTAGAGATACATTTAGATCGTGATTGAGACCCGGGATATTATTTTTCAATTAAGTTTCAAAGACATATAAAAGATACCAGGAATGGCAAGGAACAAATTGTAAATGTCACCATGATACTCAGTAATAGTTTTTCTTCGTCTTTGGGCACAGCAAATTCAGGGTTCCAGAAGCTTGAAATAATCCCAAAATCACAATACAAACTCAAAAAACTGAGCATGTTTTATCACTTATAGTAAATTTGAACATATACAAGCTCAGATCTACCTTAGACTTCTTCAAAAGCTTACAAATCTGTAGAACATTTGATTGCTCATTGTTTTGGACTTTTGGTTGACTACTGACTTTTGTCAGCCATGGCATTTTCACAGTTCTATTGAGAAATTAATTAACATACCATCTCTATTTCGGATAAAAAGTTAGTAGATTTAATTTAATTAAGAAAAGGGGAAAAGAGCCACCACTAGTTTCCCTAAATCAAGTGATAACATCAGCTAGGAAATGCATCACAAGGAAACAAGTGTCCCAAACCCATACATATTGAGAAGTACAACTAGCATTTCACTAAAAATAAGGTTGTCGAAGCAAGATATTTGCAACAAAAGGGACACAGATAGCTACGAACACCATCATCAGAACAAAGAACCTTTAAGAGCATCAGATGAAAAAAATAATAAGTCAATTGATTATACAGGAATATACTGTAGTAGGAACTAACCTGTTTACTGGCTTTGACCCTGTGACGGGGGTTGACGGTGAAAATAGGAATGGTGGAACCTTGTCAACATTTGTCTCCTTTGATTCGTTAGACGTAGTTGTTAGTAGGTTAGAGTTCAGTGATTGGGAACCTGCACTAGACAGGAATATGGTGTTCTTGACAGCGGCTGTTCCAGTATCAGGAGTCTCCATATCAGATTTTTTGCCTAAAACCCCTGGAGGGGTCTTTGCTTCCAGCAAATCAGCAGGTTTGCTTGTGGGTTCAGCATATAGGGGCTTCTGGTCAGCAGCAGAAAGTTCCAGCTTCCCTCTCCCGTCAGCTAACTGAGCTGAAGGCCCATTAGAGTTTTTGTCCTCTTCTAGCTCAAAAGAATCCTATAAACACACCACAACAAAAACACGTCAAAAAGAATGTCTATCATCTCAATTGGTAATGACCAGAGATGATATCAACCACAAAAGAACTGTAAAGAAGGTGACTAAGAACAAAATAGCAAAGTACTCAGCAAATTGAATTCATATTGGCCAGTGAAGCAGCTAAAGTCACACAAAATATGCTAATACCACAATAACCAGAGGTAACAAGTATAGTGCAGAATTAAGTACCTAACTAAATGGTCACATGGATCTCTACAATGGGAGGGAACTTTATCAACAGAAAAATAATCATTCATACACAAAAGGCCTCTCTTTTTTTCAAAAAATATTAAAATACAGAAAGAAAGCTGTTCAACAGTATCCACAAAAAAAGGCACTACCAATGTCAATTCAAAACTTGTTATTGCAAGTCAAAGAATCCAATGCACTTGAGACAAAGGATGCGCACCTCATATGCACTCATCTTAAAAGCTCGTTTCTTGTAAGGATGTTGAGCTGCGGACTTATTCTTTTCCAGAGAATTGGTTTCAGAATTAGGTTGAGTATCTTTGAATGAAAAGATTGTATCCTTGTTTACTATAGCAGTTGACTCGCTCGAATGTCCATTTTGTTTAATTTCACTTTGCTTCGATTCTCTGGGATTGGGAGAGAGAATTTTAGACCAATTCTCCAACTTATAGCTATCCTGTGCGCTCTGCAGCAGTTTGGGTGAATCCAAATCCTCCAAACTTCTAAGAGCTCGTCCATGAAGCATGTTCTGTGTCAATTTATTCTCTTTCCCTGCAGCTAGTTTGGATTCTGATGATTTTCCTTTTGGAGTTATCTTTTCAAGTTGCTCCAATATCTTTGCAGCAGTCTCACTGGACTTAGGAGGGATGGCTACATGCCTTGCAGGCGTGATTTTGGCATTTTCGACATCTCCAACAACTTTTGATACCTCTGGATGCAGGTTAACTGCAGAAGCAACCCTTGCGCTGGCACGTGAAGTTCCAAAAGATAGGGCATTAGGTTTCTGCCTAATCCTACGCATGGGACCAACAGATCCAAGATCATCATCCAGGACATAACTCCTTCGTTTGAGGGCCTGAAAGAGTTAAAAATTAAATAAACAAATAAGGAACAGAAAGAAGTGAAAAGGATAAGCTCATTTGATAATAACACAAGTTCACAATGCAAATGAGTTCAAAATAATAACATAGTAATCTGTAATAAACACCTGCTTAGAACCAAAAAGTACATCATGCTCAGACACTGGCTTAGATGATGAAGAACCACCGTAGACATAATTTCCTGAGCTGGTAGCCTGGAAAGTAGGTCAATTTTAGAACAAAAGGTTTTCAGTCACACATAAAAGGATTTCCAACATCAAAGTAAACAGAACGCAAATAGACCTTCTGAACATCAGTTTGACGAACTCTAGAGTATGGCGTACGAGCCATGCTGTATATAGCAGATCTGCCATGAGATCTTGGAGTGGTAAACCCATTTTCTCGAATCCCGAGAAAACCAGCAGTCCTGGTCGTCACTGATGGAATGGGTGATCTTTGGATATATTGTACATTTGTTAGCAGTGGTGTATCTTCTCTCACAACTTGACTTCGCGTGCTCAGCATTGATGGAGACACCTTTGATGGCCTACTCCCCATGTAGGCTTTTGCAAGCTCTGCAGGAGATGCAATATCATCTTCAAGAATCTGTAAGAAAGAACCATAAATATGTCAGGCTACCAAGAATTTATTCGATTCTTGCAAGGTCAACAGAACTGAGTATCCATAGAAAATAGTCAGAAGGAACACTGGGGAATATGATCTAACCCTGGAATTCACGACAGGAGTTGTGACATATCCACCGGGTGTAACCTTCAGAGACCTATTTACTTCCAGCAAGCTGCTGGAAGAATCCAATGCAGGTCTAGATTGAAAGGCCTCTCCTCTTTTCTCCTCTTCTCCCATAGGGATGTCAACAGCTTTCGAGTGCAAAAGTTCTGTCAAGCGATCAATCTCCGTTCTGCACAGAGAACATTTCATGTGTGTAAATACCTACCTTAAATTCAAGCGACAGAAGATTCCACTAAAGAATATTTCCAAGTGCTTGAACCTATTACTTTCACTACTACCACTAACAAGTGTGTTTACCTAAAACTACTTCCAAAAAAATTAACTCGTTAAGATCAAGTAGAAAAGAAAGCTCAAACAGATAGTTCTGATATAGAATTGCTTAAAATGCCAAAAGTAAAAGAGCAGATACTTGAAAAAATGCCCCATCAAGAATTAATTATGTTGATTCCCCATTTTCTATTTACAAGTACTATTATGAAATTGCACGTGAATGGTGTCACATCAAGAATAAGGTTATGTGGTGTTCCCCTTGTTTATAGAGACAACAAGAGAGAGAGAAATAAGAAATTGGTGAAGGAATATTACCAACAGAAGCAGGTAGTTGTAACACTATGTTCTTGTTGAATACAGATTCAGTGATACTGACACCAACACAATGTGAAATAAATGCCTCCTGAAGTAATATGCAAGCTAAATGTAGAGGAAGTGTATGATCATGTCATTTGGGAGTTTTTGATTAACTTAATCAGAAATATGGATTTGGGACAGTATGGAGCATTTGGATTGGGAAATGCATATCAGCTGTGAAGCTTTCAGAGCTGGTGCATGGTGAATCAGTGGGTTTCTTTTCCTCCAGTAGGGGCTTGAGCCAAGGTGATCCATTATCTCTCTTCTAATTTAATTTAGTAATGGAGTCTTAAGCAAAATATTAAAGGTGGCTGTTGAAAGAAACTGGCTTAAGGGCTTCACTACAGGAGCTAGAGGCCAAGAGGAATTGTTATACATTTCTGACAATGACGACACCCCGGTCTTAGAGAGCAAGAAGAGCAGATAAGATTTTTTGGGTTAAGAGGGTGTTTGGATTGGCTTGTTTTAAGTAGCTTTTGGTTTTAAGTTATTTTTTTTGGAGGTATTTGGGGAAGACCCCAAAAAATGCTTTTAAGCACTTTTTTTAGTCTATAAAGTACAAAAATAAGCTAAAAGCCAAAAGCCGGTTACCCCCAAAGTATGACTTTTAGCTTTTAGCTTATAAACTACTTTCAAACACCCCCTAATTCTGCTGGTTTTCAAAGGGATAACTATTCTTTATCAGAAAGTCACTTATTCCTGGTTGATGAAGGAGATAACATACTAAGACTGGAAGATATATTAGGGTGCAAGGTAGAAACAATATGTGGGCATGCCATAGGGGGATAGCTTCAAAGCTGAAAGCATAGAAGTGTAAATGTGAACAGGAACTAGCAAATTGGAAAAGACAATACTTGTCATTGGGAGGTCAATTGGTGATTATCAGTGTTCTTAAATCCATTGTTTTGTCACTCAAAGCGACACAAAGTGAGAGGCATCATCACTTCATAGGCAATAAAGCACAAGCAATATGAATGAGAAATACTTGATTGTTTGAATCTCAACTTTGATGAGTTTGATCAACATTGACATTATTGTATATTAGATGTTGAAATTAGTTTCTTATTAAAATTTGATTATTATTATTATTATTATTGTTGTTGTTGGTACAAAGTCATAGGTGTACTGCAAATTTTCGGAAATTGTTCAATTATTTTAAAAAAGCTTGAGCTTCATTTCTCACTTTCCACTTCAAGGTCCAAGGACTTAATGGCTTGGCTTGTCTGTGCATTTCTCTTCTTAAAACATTGGTGCTCACAAACTCAGTACTGGATGCATTGCCAACATATATGATGTCCATATTCCCACTTCATGAAGAGGTAGCAAAAAGTATAGAGAAAGGAATTTTCATGGTCAGTACTGGATGCATTGCCAACATATATTATGTCCATATTCCCACTTCATGAAGAGGTAGCAAAAAGTATAGAGAAAGGAATTTTCATGGTCAGGCAACAACGAGAAGAAAACATACAATTTGATAAACAGACACCCACCAGATCAGTCAAAGAAAGGATAGGTTTGGGATCCATCCTTGTGTTGACCATGCTTCTTAAACTGATTTCTCTTGCGGTAGATCCAGGCCATTGATGTGTGGAAAAAGATCTTTCAAACAAGAAGTAGCAAGACATTTATCCTCCCAGAAAGATGTTCAGTTGCCATGAACTGCCTTTATGAACTACCTTGATAGAGGCGTGAGCCTTCATCAGAGGCCACAGTATTCTTATGGATCTCCATAATCTCATTCCATAAGAGGATTTTACTTCCTTTGTTATCCACTTGTTATCCTCACCATATTTAGCTCTTATAATGTCAACCTGGTAAGCTTGAGGTTCCTGAGAATATCTCCACAACCATTTAATTTGTGTGCTTTACTCTGCCATTTCAAATTCCTGATGCCTAGCCCACCCCGTTTCTTCCCATGCATCCTATTGCACCATTTGACTAAATGGAACCTTTTTTCCTCCTTGTTTCCATTCCATCGAAAATCCCTCCTAATCTTATTAATCCTCTGTATAACTCCATTTGGAATGGTATACAAAGTCATCATATATATTGGCAAAGCATCAAGCACTGAACTGATAAGAGTGGCCCTGCCCCCCAAAAGATAAGTATCGAGCCTTCCACCCAGTCAGTTTCTTTTCACACTTCTCAATTATTGAATCCCAAATTAGATTCCTTTAGAATTTTATTTGGCTCCCAAAGGCATTCCTAGGTATGTAGTTGGCAGTGTACTGTACCTACACCTCCTCCCAGACATGAGACAAAAGCTCCATATTAGGCAGTGTTAATAGGATACAAATGACTCTTTCTCCAGTTGATGTGTAGACTTGACATGCCCTCAAATAGAATCAAAATAACCGCAAGTACTCTGAGTTGACTCATCTCTGCATCACAGAAAATTAGTGTATCATCAACATATTGGAGGCATGTAACTTCCCTGCTAGACTCTGAATTATTGGTCATTTGGAATCCTAAGCCTTCCGGATGCTTCAACAATTTTGATCATGTTATTCAGTACTTCCAAGGGGACAAGGCGTCACCAAGGCTTAAACCTCTCTGTGCTGAGAAAAAGGCATCATGTCCTCCATTTATCAAGACTTAGAATTCGATCGCTGAGATACAATAACCAACCCATTTGATCCATTTCTCCCCAAAACCCATACATGCTAAAACCTTGGATAATTTTTATTAAAATACAAATTTATGTTGAATTTAATTTTTTCTATAACTACATTTGTTACCCATAATGATTTTATTGGTATAAAATTTAATCCCTTTTTTATTTGGTCATACATTTATAATGTTTAATTATGGATAAATTATGCACATTCAGATGTTAAATAGTCCCAATCATTCAATGTTCAGATCCATAAACCACATCCTAATCATTCGGATACAAACGTCTTAATCTTAATGAGAACAAATGAGGCGTAACATATACCAAGGAAAATTATTTTGAAAAATAATGCACCGCACAAAGTGAGACGCTCCAAATGGCTAGTAGCTCATTAAGCATATCTAACACAGCATAATTTACAGAGAAGAATGATTAGATGTGACAATTGTGGGCTTTGTGAAGGGCATGAGGATACATGTCATGTATTCATAAACTAGAATGACAAAGCAATTATGGGACACAATGCTGAACTTGCTGGAACTTCAGGGATACATGCAAAGAGCTACCAAAGATTTGTTGCAATGGCGGTACAAGAAAATAAGAAAAGTAGAAAAATGTGAACATCATCCTTGTAAGTTGTAACAATTTCTTTTGGGTTGGGAAGGGGAGGGCCGAGGACTGTTGGGGTGATGTGGGAAGAGGACCAGAGAAGTTATGATGGAAAGAGGGAATTTTTCTCTATTCAGATTATTTTCTTTTAGTTTTTTGGAATAGGGAAGTAGATGTACATGACATAGATGGAATGATAGAATCTCTAAATTCAATGAACGTGCTGTAGAAAACTGGTTTTTTGTTACTTTGTAATGCACAGGCCTGCTTCTACAGCAACCAGTTATCACATTTTTTCCAGTAAGGAATTATCATAAAGTTCTTTTTTAGGCACCCAATCAATTACCACAAATCTTACCTTGTAAATGTCTTCTGCTTCAAGAGCTGCTCAAGCTCTGAGAATGAGCCATCCCCAGAGCTGCATGCATCATTATCACCTCCTTGTCCTGCCACCACCAGTGCTCCAGCATACTCCTTCATAGAGAGGAAGAATTTTTCCACATAAAGGCCACTTTTTATCAGCATTAACCATATATATACATTTAAGGTAGAGAATATTTTCTTAATAGCAGTGCTCTTAGAAGTAAAAAGCGCAAGGTGTGACGAGATTCATGGGGCAAGAGGTGAAAAATGAATCGCATAATATACAAAAAATACTAATAAACATCTATGAGTTTAGTACTACAGTAATCAACTTGTAACTAACATAACTAATTTCAGTATTACATACACAGTAACACCGATATTAATCCAACTCGTTTAGATTGAAATTCAAAAGATCCGCATTTTTTTGTGTTATCACTTTGCACGTCATTGTCTGAAGCACAGATTTCTCCGAGGGGCATGGTTTCACCCTTGAAGCAATAACTCCTAGCTTCACATTGCTTTAAGGGTGACTTTTGATAACACTACTTAACAGATAAATTATTGAACTCCTTTGGTTACAAGATCAACAAAAGAAAGGATGACAGTCGGCAAAGAAGGAATACGAAAGTTGCCATGTATGGGAAGACAGATTATCCACATAATCAAAAATTAGTAAATCAGCACATTCCTCCTACAAGATTTACATGGTGTGTTATCAGCTTTCATCAGGATTTTGAAGTGAAACATACATTTCTTAATAGATTATGATTCTAGCAGCAAAAAATAACACACAAGATGCAATGTCTTGGAAGACATATAATCACATAATCAACTAAGATCTGGTTATAAAGGCATCATACCATTGCGAACAAAGTTCAAGTATAATAAACTTACATTGGGACGTGACTCCGGAGGCAGATTCTGTGATTCCTGGCTTGGTCCTGTTTATAACAAAAATAAAACATGCCTCAACGAAAGCCATTGCTGAAAGCAGAATAGAAAGAGAATGCTACTAGTACACTATTGGCAGATCAATTCCTTTTCAATAATACCAATCAATCAACTGTGCCTTAATTCCAATCTAATTGGTGAGTTGGTGTCAAACAAAGGGTAGCATTCTAACAGAAATTATTGCTACTTACAACCAAAAAACTGAATAGCCAGTGGGTTTCTCGGCTGACAACAATGATCAGAAGGAAGGAGATAATGGAAATTAACCAAGATGGAATGTCTATCATATCAACAAAGTCAAAAAAACAGATAATTATATGAAAACAGTTCAATGCATTCTCAGTGACTATATAAGTTCAGGTAGAAACATGTCAGACTGTCTATTAAATTTGAACCCCTTGGGATATTCCAAAAAAGGAAAAAGAAGAACTCCACCCTCGTAACTATATAAGCTCGAGTAGCAAGTAGAACAATATTGTATATTAACAAGTCAAACCTCATAACAATATCAAACATGGTAAACACTCCATCTTGCTAACTATAAAAGCTCAAGTAGCGGCGCAAATCAGTAAACAAATGCTCTGAAATAAACCTAAATGAACACAACTACTGGTTTCCCAAGTTTCAGGATCAGAAAAGGCAAAATTACCAACTTACAACTCTAGCTACATACCCAAAGAACCCAAATTTACAGCACCAAAACTTCAACAATGAAAAAACAAGAGCTCTTTGCCCTCCTACACATAAATATATTCATCATTGAACAACCTACATGCACTCAGATCCAATCATCAAGAAAAAGCTCATCCTTTGTTCCTCCACAAAAGTAAAACGAACCCTTTCCTCCAAAATACATCAAATATTCACACTACATAAGTCCAAAAATCGCATAACTACGTCTCACATCGAAAACAACACCAAAATTACTTCATTTCCTTGAGAAAAATGATAAATCTCACAACTTAATCAATAAATAGACGTTACAGAACTGAAAAAAACCTGGAGGTGGAGGTGGAGGTAATGGCGTGGGAGGAGGAGGTGGAAGGCGTTTACTGAATATGGAGGAAAAGAAGCGGTGAGCACCGGAAGTTATGAGCTTTGACGCCGGATCAACCACAAGCTTTGTGAGCCAACTAGGGTTTCGGAGGGCCGTCGGTGGACGATCATACGGAGTCGTCTGGTTCCGCCGTAACGGTCTCTTCCTAAACTTCCCTCCGGCTCCTCCTCCTTCATATGCTCCCGCCGACGCTGACGCCGCCGTCCCATCACCTGCCGTCGACATTTTACTGAAAGCTTCGAGAAAAACAGAGAAGAGAGAGAACACCGCACCAAGTACCAAAATTGAAGAGAGAGAAAGAGAGATGAAGAGAGGGAAATTAGGGTTTTATTTCGTTGGACAAAAAAAAGGCTATGCCCATTATTATTGTTTTGATAGAATAGTACCAAAAATATTATTCCTCTCATTTCTAAAAATAGTTACTCCATATTAAAATTTCAAAATTCAAAATAAAATTAATTATTTTATTATTTTCATATAATTCAATTAAGAAAGACTTTATCTTAAAACATATGTAAAAAAAAAAATTAAAAAAAAAAAAACTCTCAATAAATGTTTCTTTAAGAGACATGTAAATAAAAATTCTAACAAATAATTTAAGTGAAACAAATTACACTCATCTTAATTTATAATTGATTATATTTTAAATTAGATTATATCAAATGTATTGTATAAATTATAATTTTTCTTATATTAATTATGAAAAAATCAATTAAATTTACATAATATAAATCTCAAAAAATAAATTATGAAACGAAAAGAGTCGTACAAATCTTTGTGTGTTAGATACAACAACAATATGCTATAATTGCATAAATGAGATTTGAAAAAGATAAATATCTACAAAGCTTATTCGCGACAAAAAAAATTATTTTCGATATACTCAGCTTAAAATAAAAATATGATGAGGAGCGTGAGTACATGTATAATTAATTATTATTGCTCCTATTTGACCGTTTCTTTTTTTTTTTCGATTATTTGAACGTTGTTGATTTAGAAAAGTTGGCGGGCCAGTTTAGGGGACCAAATTATTGGCACCTGTGACTGTGACTTTAGTATTGCTCAGCTTATTATATGATAATTGTGATTAGTTTTTTTAGATTAGTGCAGTACTTGTCACAAAAGTACACTACATTTGCAAATTGTTGTACAATTTTTTCAGTCTTCAAAATGTTGACCGTTATACAACAATAACAACATATCGAAAGAAATCACGTACATGTAATATACATCTAACTTTAAAACACCAGTCTTAATCATAATAACTCATTGTTGTTGGTACCTCCAAAACGATATTGAAGGAAATTTTAAGATTCTTCAAATTCAAAATTTTGTTTCATGTTCTTACTATATTTGAGTTATAAAATCCAATTTTGGCCTTCAAATTCGGGGAAAAGATGAATTTTCTTCACATTGATAAACTTAAGGGAATTATTCAAGACGGATTTAAAATTTCTATAAATGGGTGCAACTACTAAAAGGGAAAAAAGTATTACGTGGGAATTGATCCATATTTCTTTTAAGTAAATAACATATCATTCAGTCAAGTGTCGTAAGATAATACTAGATTCATTCTAAAAAAAATATGTACATAAAATATTTGATTTGATGGAGAGACCATGACTGCATGTTCACAATAAATTAGTTTATAAATCCTCGCCCCCACCCACCCAATGAAGTTAACTTGTATACATGTTCAGTCCAAGACTAATAATGTACAAGTAATGTACAAGTGTGAATAAAAGAAAATAAAACGATAAAGTGAGATACCAATCGTTTAATGTCTCCTCTTCATAAGAGACTCATTGGCAAGGAGAAGTATGTCTTATATCCTTGATACCGACACTAAAGTGTCCAGTATATAAGGTGATGTGCTTTAACATGTTTTGAACCTCGCTTCAGTTAAGCACGCCCTTGACAAGTGACAACAATGTGCTCTAAGAAACCCCTTTAGGTCTGACTCAAACTCAAAACACTCCAAAATTACCTAAACCAGAGAGTAGAAACTTAACTCAAAGGAGAACATTGAAGAAAAATCTCATTCCAATGAATTGAATACTGTAAGCAGAATAGCTGTTTTTGGCTCACAGTTGAAGGAACAATGAATGACATTATGTAACAGTGAATAACTCAGAAGTTGAGAAGGAAAGAGTGATGAACTGATTACAACAGAGAAATCAAAGAACCCCTACACAGTTGGCTAAAACAGAAACCTAACATTAGCAAACATCAAAATGTAGTTGTGTGAGCGTGTGGCCAAGCAATGGACTCCAATGAAAGAGAGTATAAGTGAAAGGATTTGTATGGTGATTTCGACGTTGGAATGTTTTAGAAGAATGAAAGGATTGTTCATACCACAATCAACAATGAAAATAGAGTAACAAAACCCAGACATAGAAGTCGAAAGAAACATACAAAATATGCTAAACAGAAGCAAATGATCCCCATAGAGATTGACCCAAGCGAAGTAGGAAGAAAATGATGAACCACAGAAAGCAACAATTTAACCTTATTCGAGAACCCAAAAGAAGCCCACCAAGGAAAAGAGAAGAAGATATGGGAAAATTAACTGAAAAGGGAACACACGTCCAACACATTGGAAGCAAGAATAGAAACAGGGAGAAAGCATGTAGAAAGGTGAACAAACACTCTTTGAAAGAACAAAGTGAGGGAAAAGTTAATCTACATGTAGCGATATCCAATTTACACATACAGGTCTGCTAAAACAATTGAAAGAAAGCAAACAAACCAAACTAAAAAGAAAAATAAAGAACAAGTGCAAATAGACTTTCAGATGCCAAATGAAGATTCTGAATCGATAATCTCTAAAAAGAAATCAGATATTTAGCTGTTCATCAAGAACAGAGTAAACTAAGTAGAACACGGAAATTCACATACAAATGGAAAAAAAAGTGTAGAGATTAGCGAACAAATTATCATAATCTACGAAAAACTCAAACAGTACGTTTCTTCCAAAAAGAAAAAGAGTTTTCAGTAGGAAACAAAAATCCAAAAACGTCAAATTCAACTCTCCAGAAATACCAGAATTGAGTTGTTTAGGGCATACTGTCAAGCACCTCGGGCTGCATCAAAGCTCGTCTGTTTATTCACTATTTTTGATCTAGACAGAATCCCAAATGTGCCCAAAGCGTGTTTACACTTATGCAGGAAATTTTCAACCATGCATGTGCTAATCGGATATGCACAATCCAAGAAACCATTCAAAAGGGTAGTAAACTAAAAAATCTCAATTGCAACAACATGCTGAAAACTCACATCTCCGCGTTTCAGTTTGTGAAAGCTCAAGGCATGTCAATTACTTTATAAATGATCTCACTCCACGGAAACGGCATCCAGCAATCTTTTACCTTCATCAGTCAGCTCTATGTTTTCCATTTTAATACGCCGACGCATGATAGGACTTGTTTTTTCAGAAGCTATATAAGTTCGTAACAAAGATTCAAATATGTCAACCCCCAACTCATCCTTAGCCTTCTTCAAAATTTCCACAAAGTGTTCTGCACCAGCGACATCTTTATTTTGTTCAAAATTGCTCATGAATTTTGTTACGATGGCAGATGATGGAAACCACTTGCTACCATCACCCCTTCCAATTGAAACTGCTTTGTCAACACAATCAATTGCTGATTTGATATCCCCGTTTTGCAGATAATAGTCCATGAAGATCTCCCATGTCTTAGCATTGGGCTTAGCTCCACTCCTTCGTGCCCGTTCCTTGAGCTGTTCAGCTTTCTCCAGGGAACTTTGTTTCGTGTAAACTCCTATAAGAACATTTGCTATACGTATGTCATAAGTTGGGGATCCAGACTCCCATTCCTTGAAACATTTCTCAGCACCCGGTATGTCATTCAAGTTAACTAAAACTTGGATCATGTTAAGATAGCTTATGTTTGCTGTTCTGGGAAAAGCAAGCCTCAAAGAACGCCATACCCGATATACTTCAAGCAAATTTCCAACACGACCATACAATGTGATCAGAAACTGGTAAGCAGTAATATTGCGGCATGCATTTTTCTTCTCCAGTTCCTTGAGTGCCTTCACTGCTTTATCAGTTAAGCCAGCATCTGCATAGATCGATGCCAAATTACTATAAGTAGTCCAATCTTCAGCAACACGGCCATCCCTCTTCATTTCATCAATAACCCTCTCAACCCCAGAAATATCATTCACAGAAGAAAGAGCCCTCATCCAGACGTTGTAGGTATAACAATCTGGCATAACATCATTGGCCTTCATTTCTTGGATAATGGCGGGGATTTTTTCTGGGTGCCCAGTTTTTGTGTAAAGAGTCATCAAGCTGTTGTAAGGCATAGAGCTTAAACTTAAGTTAAGTTCTTTCACTTTCTCCATCAAAGCCTCAGCTTTTTCAGTCATTAATTCTTTGCAGTAGCAGTTCAGAAGGGCACAATAAGTAAGAAGATCTTTCGATGTCTCTGGGAGATTCAAAAAATAGCTCTCTCCTGCTTCAATCCCTTTACTCTTGGCAACAATATCTATATGTATAGCTTGATCACTAACGGTCTTGTTCATGCCCCTTTTTTCCATTGTTTCTGATAACTGCACATAGCAACTAGCAAATTAAAACATTTCATTTCGCTAAAAGAAAACCAAGAAACCATAAAAATTAATTACTTACAAGTCACACCTTATAGTGCTAAGTAAATAACAGTTCTACTTCAAATTCTACGTTGGCGTTCAAAGATCTAAGAGATAAAATGAACCCACTTTTGGGTTTCATAGATAGTGGTTTACAGGCACTGCATTAATGTAGCATCCCTTAAGCAGCTATTCACCTTTTTGTACAAAGCTGCCACCAAAAACTTACATAAGAATAATCCAGCAGTCCTTCCCTTGCTGATTCAAAATATTCTTTAAACTTGAAAAGGAAAATAAGCCGTCAAAACCATAGCAAGGAGAAATCTTTTGCCATAAAAGTTGTTCAACATGACTGGAAGCATGCAGGAGAACAGCCAAAGATTAATCTAATCAAAAGGGAATATTGCTAAAAGGCAAGAACTACCCTTTGAATTTCCAACATCAAGCTAAGCTAGAATATGCATGAGACCACCAACATCAAGGTAAGCTTGAGGCGGATTTAGGATTCCTATAACATCAGTGCACCATGGAAAAAAGAGATAAAAATAAGTATCAAGTCGAAATTGATCCTACTTGTTTTGGTAAATAACTTAGTTGTCAAACCAAGTGCACAATTTAGCCTTTTGGAGCATGGGTGCTAGCACAGATAATATTAATCAATTCTAGCAAATATGTATATAAAATATCCAATTTGGCGGAGAGACCATGACAAGCAATTCAGGGGAGATGATCTCCTTCCCTGAGAAGCAAATTCGAAACCCAAACTTATTTACAGGTCAATCAATGGAAGATCAATATACAACTAGGTTTAAGGGACACAATCCCCATAATGACAAAACCCCAAACTTATTCTGAGGCCAAATCATGGAAATCTACTTAAAAGCAAAAACATTTTACAGAAATGTTTAGTATTTTCAGGTCAAATCAAAAAAAGTATACAGAAATGCAAAGTTCTTAGAGTTAAATCCATACACTTTCGAAAAAAAAACGAAAATCTGAGAAAATGGGAGACCTTGAGTGCTGGAGCGTAAAGCTTGCGTTGGCGTAATACTTTGAGGGATTTTCCAACTTCCCATTTGAAAGCACTTTTGTGTGATTTCAAAAATTGATTCAGATTTTTCCTAACATGATTCTCTTCGCCTCCTTCCTTGAACAGATTTTTGTAAAGTGCATCTTCCAAATACTTTTTTTTGGACCTTTTTCCAATGTTCTTCGTTCTCGCGAGATTCTGCATAAACGACGCCATTGTGATGGTTTCCTTCTTACACTGTAATTTGGGGGTTTTAGTTTCAGGTGGAAAAACCCTAGCCAAGCTGAGGAAGAAGACTGTGAAAATGGTAATGGGCTTATGAAAATGTAACCGGTTTAAACTTGGCCCAAATAGAAGTCCAACATTGTATTGTGTTGTTACTTTAGATACAATGTTCGTTTTAATAGTTATTTACATATGGCATAATATATTATTTTTTAATTTGGTGTCAGTTGACATCTCTAACATTTAATTGTTTGTGTGCATAAATAGATATTTAAATTTGTAAAAAGTGATAATATATGACTTATTCGTGACAATTCACTTCATGCATGACGTCATGCGTTTATTGTATCATGTAGAAAGTATGTGTATGCATATATAAGTTTAAGTGTCTACCCGTGCATATCCAAAATTGAAGAATGTAAATATTAACTAAGACAAAGTTAAAAAATATGTTTATGTATTGTGCTTTTATATTCTATGGACAAGTAATATTGCAATGTTATTCATATATAGTATCATTAATCACATAAAAAATTGAAATTTTGTGATAAAAACGCAATTTTGGAGATGATGATGAAGAAGAAATTAGTACCTCCCAAAATTCACAAAGATACCTATTTCTTTTTGCTCGTTTGTCTATTGGTTAGAACTATGCAAGTATTAGTAATACATAAATTTGTTGTCTATAACTAATTAAAATTATACAAGTATTAGTAATACATGAATTTGTTGTTTATTCTTCGATTCAAATATGTTTCAAAATATTGAGAGGCATTAATGTGAGATCCTTACTCTAAGATGATCAACCAACAAAGTCACGAGTCAAATTCCCAAAAGTTTCTTGTTCAATCCCGAACCCTATACTTTTTTGTAGATTTATTCTTCAAATTACTGATGTATGACATTATGTAACAAGAGATTCAACACAGTATATCCAAATATTGTATTCATTAAAGTAATACACTATGATACAATATAAATACGATAATATTATGAAATAATATTGGTAAAATAAGCTTTCAATTAACAGCATGATTAAAAACTGCAGTATAATATTGCTACATCCATGTTATACAATTACTCAACAGGATAACTGAAAACTAAAGGGAAAAATTGTGCAAATTTTGGAATGAACTGAAAACTGCACTGGAAAACAGCAATGCTGTTTAGCAAGACTAGTTTAAATACTATACACTCTTAAAAACACAAATATTCCAGAAGGAAATGAAGAAACTAATAGACAAACAGTATCTCGCGTACCAAACGAGCCCTAAGAAACAAAAAAATCACTCTTCAAAGACCTATAGTTTTAGTGCTTCTCTGAATCCAATGCTGAAACTTTGCTCTAGACCTTTCTTGCCACCACCAAGCACTGGATTTCCCTTTTGCATCATAGCAACAAACTCATTGTAATCAATGCGACCGTCCTGAAAAAATAAGAAATTTTTCCATGACTGAGACTACAATACAAGCAACACATGTTGGATATCTTCCATGTTCGAGTGAAATACGTTTTTAGTTCTTTGACAAATGTTAACTACTACAAGGATCAAGACATCATTCTGAGTAGGTCCAATGAAGTGAAAGCTAAGAAAGCAGAACTTACATTGTCCTGGTCAGCTTCTCTGATCATTTCTTCCATGCGAACATCTCCAATGCCAAATTCTTCGCAAGCATGTTGAAGCTCGTCTGCAGTGATGTAGCCGCTTCCATCTTTATCAAAGTAAGAGAAAGCAGCAAAAAGATGATCGTCTCGTTCAATTTTGTTAAGATGTAATGTCGCAGCTATAAATTCACCATAATCAATTGTTCCACTGTTATCAACATCAGCCTGCAATTTCAAAGAATGCAAGGAGTTACTCGAGTACGCCATCATCTTTGCTGTTGGTTGAATGAAAGATCTAACAATGGCATGAAGCTAAAACCAATCTAAGCTTTTGATCACAAGCTGATGATAGAGTTAAAAATATAAATCATTACAGCAATGAGAAGGATAAAATACCGAACAATGAATAGATCACAAGTTCTCCCACTGGCAAAAATTTTGATTGCATCATTCTATTTTTTTTCTTCTAAACACCAACACCGATCCATTCTCTTTTCCCAATCAAAGTCATATTCAAGAAGGGATAATAATTAACTTCCACAAAAATAATTCAATTTATAAAATTCTTTGCTTGACATAGACTTAATATCTTTCAAGTTCCACTTAAAACAACTACTAGTGACACATTGTCAATTTGCATGGAAGTGGAAGACGGAGGTTAATAAGAAAGAAAAGAAATGTAGAGAACTATGATATATATCAGTTGGATTAATACAACATTACCATAAAAAAAAAGATTATTTTACGGTAAGTTTACATATGTTCAGATAAGCAATTTCAGTACTTTGAACAACGAACACTAGTGTGAAAGAGTGAAATAACTGTCTACATTCTTCCATCTCAGACGTACTGCTCGAAAATCATAGATTTTAAAAAAATGAATCAACGACTAATACCATCTCAGACATACTGCTCGAAAATCATAGATTTAAAAAAAATGCATCAAGGACTAATATGATACTTACTGCTTGCATAAGATCATAGATTTCAGACTCCTTCAGATTAGAGCCAAATCTTTTTAATCCATCTTTGAGCTCCTCAAAAGTTATTTGACCACTATTGTCTGTGTCTATCATCCTGAACATTTCTTTAAGACCAGCAATTTCTTCTTCAGATAGGCTTTCAGCAATGACCTGTAGTACGTACAGCGTAATATTTAGCAGACTAGTTTCAACCTAAATAGATTTTTTTTGGTCAATAGTTATCTTGCACATTGATAGACTCACTCTCAAAGCCATTTTCTTGAGCTTGTTCATTGCAGAAAATTGCTTCATTCTACTGAGAACTGCAGAATCCAGAGGCTTATCAGGAGCCACACCATCAACTTGAACCCAAGGATGGCCTACAAAAGTTTCAATATCACCCTCAGTGACTATCAAAGTTTTTCATTTCAAAAGAAAAGTATGGTTTCATCAACAGGATTCCAAATAATCAGAACCAACAACAAACTCAGTGTAATCCCACAAGTGGTGTCTGGGGAGGTCGTGTGTACGCAGACCTTGCCCCTACCTTGAGAAGATGATAATCTTTCCAAGAACCAAATATTATTGAATTCACCCCATCAGCTCAGTTGTTATTTACAAATTAAAATCCAGAAATCAGAAAAAGACAAACTGTTAAACTACTTACATAAAACTTCATGTGCAGTTAAACGTTTTCTTGGATCTCGAATAAGCATTCTCCTCATCAAGTCTTTGGCATCATCTGAAATACTTGGCCATGGGTCTGACGTGAAGTCAAGATCACCGTGCAGGACTTGTTCAAATATTCCTTGCTCATTTTCTGTATGATAGAAAAAATTAGTTCCGGAAAACGATACAAAAAGATGATATGTGGTTAGAAGGGCAGTATTTGATTCTAGAAAACCTTTCCATGTTCCTCTCCATGAACATAATTATAACTCAATTTTCCCTTATGTGCAGTAGTTGACCTACTTTCTTTGAACATAGAGAGAACAGGCACACATGTAAGGAATCTGCCGGAATCATCCATAGTCATGTACCAAGTTTGACCAACTATTTATACAGTACAACACGGTATTTTCTCCTTACAAACATGAATCAATTAAAAAGAAAAGGTCTTTTTCATCTTTTCTTGTTTAAACCAACCATTACATCAGTCATCTTTCTATTACCATCCACTTCTCTACCGATGGATTAACCAAAAGAGCATTTCAACCTCCATTTGGCCATCACACCATCCATCTTAGCCTTGTAAAATTTTCCAATGCCCCTTTCCATACATGCACTATTATTTCAACAAACTGAGAATCTCTGAATCATTTCTTCGTTCATTCTTGCACTCCTTAAATCTTGACATTAATTAACTTTAAGTACCAGAACACAATCAGAACCTACGTTGCACGAACTCAGGTGCCGATCTAGAGGTCTATTCATCATCACATAATTTTAGCATTTGGAGAGTATGAATGCAGGTGGTGGG
This sequence comes from Solanum tarapatanum, assembly GCA_029582485.1. Classification (NCBI taxonomy): domain Eukaryota; kingdom Viridiplantae; phylum Streptophyta; class Magnoliopsida; order Solanales; family Solanaceae; genus Solanum; species Solanum tarapatanum. The sequence continues at coordinate 3,896 of JAJOOB010025226.1, read as the reverse complement.
AGCCATCCACTAAATGTATAGTATGGCATGCATAAGTATTGATTTCGAGTAATTAGAGTTATTGAACTAAAATTCATAACATTTAATTCTTTATAAACACCAAAATTTTGTTCATAAGATATTTCGTGTAATAGCAAAGTATATATTTATCAAACCAAATACCCAATTAATCAATATTTCTTGTTCATAGATGTAGTCAAAGCAACCCAAGACAAGTAGACCAAATTAAGCATGGACCCAAACCCACATCCAAATCTTGTCGGATAAATCCAGGTGCGACAGGGATTTTGAAGCGTCCGAGCAACACAGATTCGAATCCAATTCCAAAACGATTCAGAAGGAGATCTTAAGTGAAGTAATAGCATTGCCTATTTAAGAATCTAATGAATTAATTACTGAAGAAAGAATATTCAAATTGGATTTACATTGATTTTGTCATCCTTGAGAAGAAAAAACCACTGACCTCCTTTCAGCAAAAAAAAAAGACTTTTGAAATTTCTGGTCTAAAACAAATTTTAGACATTTGTGTGGCTATAAGTCATTTCAATAAGGGTAAAAGAGAATTTTTTTTAAAGTTAAATTCTTTCTTTTATAGAAAGGTGACATTTTTTTGAGACGTACTTAAAAGAAAGTGTGCCAAACAATTTGGGACAGAGGGAGTAATAGTGAAAAAGTGAAAGAAATGTCTGATAGAGGTGCTGCAATGTCCATATACCAAAATAATTCAATCTCAGCAAACATGAACAACAAGACATCAATTCTTCTGATAACAAATTAAATGCACATTTTAGGTTTCTCAAAATGTAAATAGAAGTGGAAAAGTAGAGAACTTTTAGCGAACTAAATGTAGAAGAGATAAATAATGGAGCGAAAGCCGAAAAGTATCCAATAAATGCCAATTCTGATGACTCGGGAATGCTTACCAGCCCAGAAAGGAGGTACTCCACTTAACAAGATGTAGATAATTACACCAGCACTCCAGACATCAGCTTCAGGACCATAACGTTTTCGGAGAACTTCTGGTGCAACATAATACGGACTGCCAACAACATCAGTAAATTTGTCGCCTGAAAAGAGAAAAATATCAATAAGCAGTTTGGAAAAGAATAAATATGGTCAACATAGAATAAAGAAGAAAGAAAATGTTAAAATGGATCAAATAGTTGTCCAGTAAATTTTATTAAGATGCCAAAGAGTTCACACAATCCGAATCACAGTGACTAAATAGATAAGTAGTTTATGCATATAATTCAAGTTAACGACTGCTAGTATCAGTATGATTACGTGTAGAACTTGATTAAAATTCCAATATCATTATGAGTCAGCATTAGTGAAACAACATCTTGAAGGCACCCCAACTGAAACCCTTGATAACTTCAAATTGTTCATAGTGTAGAAAGATCAACGTACACAAAGAGGCACTTTAACAGAAAAAGACGATGTCAATCTATTCTATCAATGCGTCCTATGAAGGAAAAGGGTTGGATCTCCCAAATGGGGGGTCTCAGGTCGAAACCCCCTGCATGCTTTCTCGGTCAAGCTGGTCACATGAGGCTTGCCTATTGTTGTTTACCTCTCTTGTGTGGCTTGCAGGCTATTACAATGGAGTTGGGTTTACCTTGTATGCACCTGAAAGGTAGCGGTTGCGGGTTCCCTTGTCAACAAAAAAAAAGTGAAGGAAAAGGGTTGGAGTAGAGGAAGGTGGGCCGGTGGAGAATTGGTTCCTTAAAACCATTGTTATTGGATATACTTTTTGTACTTCACTACAAGAAACAACGGTAGCAAATACAACTTCTTATACTACTAGTACGCCTCAGTCTCAAGCAAGTTGGAGTTGGCTACATGAAGTCTCACTCCTCATGTTACTCTATTTGAACTCATCTTTCGCTACTTCACCGAAAGAAACACAATTTATATCTTGTTTTAGTAACAATATCATGAGGAACACATTTAATTTTCATGCTTACTCTTTCTACTAGATTCTGAGCTAATTGTGTACCCATTAATTGACAAAGTGTCTCAAAGTAGTTTAAAAGAAGGGAAGTACATATCATACAAAACTACCTGGTTTGAAGAATATTGATAACCCAAAGTCAATTGTTTTGAGAAGTGATTCCTCCTTCTGATCAACAAAAAGAAAATTCTCAGGCTTAAGATCACGATGCATGACACCAAGAGAATGACAAGCTTCTACAACTCCAACAATAGTCCGGGTGAGCTCAGCTGCTTTTCTTTCTGTATAGTGCCCTCGTTGAATAATCCTATCGAAAAGCTCACCCCCGGCACAATACTCCATAACAAGGTGAACAGCTACAGCATCCTCATAAGCCCCTTTTATCGATATAACATGAGGATGTCCTGCCAAGTGGTGCATTATCTGGACTTCCCTTCTAACATCTTCCACATCATCATCTGTTAACAACTTCCTCTTAGCAATCGATTTGCAAGCATATCGTTTCCCCGTTGCTTTTTCAGTACAAAGAAATGTAGTTCCAAATTGACCTTGTCCTAATTTCTTTCCTATACTAAAAAACTCCTTTAAATTCCCAGTTTTCTTCTGTAACACAGAATCAGTCCTAAGTCCAGCACTAGACACCCTCTTCATTTCAGCCGGCTTTTTGGGCTTTTTCGGTTTTTCTTCCTCTTTCTCTTCTAACTTAGGCATTGTCATCTGTTCTGGTGGCTTATCTTGAACTGGCAAAGGTGATTCAGTTTCTTTAGCAGAAGTTGGTGTTTCTACTCTAACACTTTCACCATTAGTGACAGTGGAAGCAGTATCATCCGGCGACCGGGATCGCCACATTGCTGCTGACATTGATTGAAAGATTCCATTTTTAGAAATACTTGGTCCTACACAAGTGTTCCCCATTTTGTTCCTCTATTAACCTCCCTAAATCCTTCCTTCCAACATCAAAATCTTTCTTTTCACAAATAAAAATAAGATCTTGATACTTCAATCAAACAATCAACTACCAAAAACAAGTCAACAAGCATTCAAATCCAAGAATTGTTCAACACCACCAAATCAAGATTCAACAAAAATAATATCACAAGTATATAGGCTTTGCTAATAGAACAGAATCAAAGAATCAGAAACAAACATAAACATAACAAAAAGCTAATAAACCCAAGAAGGGAAATAACTGCTAAGCCATGGGAAGGTCAAAGAAGAACAAAAAAGGAAAAAAGTTGAGATCTTGATTAGAAGAACAAAGTGACAACTACCAAAACTTCAAGAAAGTGAGAATTGGTCTCTAAATATTTGACAAATTAGTATATTTTACATGCATTTTGGCCGTAAATTTTGGGGAGAAATTGCTATATATATGTGAGTGCACATGTAACGATAAAATTCAGACAAAATCGCCAAGAAAAACGCGTCTTGGTCGGATTAGTCCAAATAAGCCTAAGGTTTTTACTAGAACTCTCATTTTCTTAGACTAACTTTTACGTATAGCAAACATAAAAGCATATTTGTATGCTATAGATATAGTTTGCATAATTGTGCTCTGTAGCAAATATAAATATTTTTATTTCGCTATACATATATAAAAGAAATCAATTGTATAATATGTTTCGGTATACATATACAAAAGATTAATTGCATAATTTGTATTTGTATAAAGCGAGAAAGAAAGAAAGACAAAAGAAAACTGGGTAGGGGAAGATCGTATTTGTATAATCATAAGTGTTAAGATGAAAATATATGCATTTGTATATACAATTTTCTCTCGCTTTACACAAACACAAACGCAATGTATACATTTGTGTTTGTATAAAGTGAAAGAGGCGAGTGAAAGTGGCGAGCGAGATCTGGGAGAGTGGCGAGCGAGATCTGGGAGAGGGGAGAGAGGGGAACGAAAATATATATACACAATTTTCTCTCGCTTTATACA